>AYEL01091047.1:0-35120 GCA_000484575.1 Olivierus martensii | reverse complement strand
TAAAACTTTCCCTCTTCCTATGTTTTAATTATATAACTTTTTTATTATAATGTCATCAGAGTTTCCAGTTTCATGTGTTCCGACTTTTCGGGCCGGTCCCCGAAAAGTTTCAAAATCGGGGTTTCACTGTAGTTAATTTATTAATAATTAACTTATAAGAATGAAGTAAGTCCTTGTTTAATGCCAGTTCACTTAATATCATTTCATTATTATATCATGAGCAAAAATTGAATTAATTAATTAAAAATTATTCCATTTTGCTTCCTTAAAAATTTAAAGTTCTATTTTTCTTATATTTCTTGCATAAAAAACAGAAAATGTGTTGGAAATGTAGAAAATCAGGTTACACATTTATATGAGCACTAATTCATATAGACTACACAATATTGTCAAAGACATAGTATGATGCTATATTTCAATTGATCAATTGACTGGATTCACAATGTAAATGCTTTGACTTTTTAACCTTTCTTTGGAGTATGACCAGGTGCACAATGCAGGGAGTGCATCACTTGAAAACACAAGAAAATATTCATATATATTTATATATATATGATTACTCTTGTGTTTAACAACCGGCTTGCAAAATTCTTGAAAATTTAACAAATGGCTCATAAGAGCAAGTACAAGCCAGCTCCAGTATACCACTGATTTTAGGATAATATTTATTTCAAACAATAGTAAAATGTTGTTTATTATTGGTAGATCATTATTGAAATTATGTTTTCTAAAATAAAATAAATATAATTGACACTTTTCAAACTGCTTTTTTAATACTTCAAAACTAATTACTGTAAAGTAAGCACTAAACAGCAGGTGTAAAACGAACAAAATAAAACTTTAATGCTAATGTTTTCGATGCATTCGCATCATCTTCAGACATAGAAATAAATACAACATAACATAAATCAGTACAAAGTTTTTTCAGGAGTGCTAATATTAGCTTAGTCTGTTAAATATTCAAAATTAATTATTATGTAAACTTCCTGAAATGGAACTCTGCTAATTGTTTTCATAGTCTAACTGATTGTGGCATAAATATCTGAAGTTCTCAGTTTGACTATAGATCAAGCAAATTTTTATTTTGGAAATTTAGTAATAAAAAAGTAATAAAAAAACTTTGTACTGGTTTAAATTATGTTGTATTTATTTCTATGCCTGAAGATGATGTGAATGCATCGAAAACGTTAGCATTAAAGTCTTATTTTGTTCATTTTACACCTGCTGTTTAGTGCTTACTTTATAGTAATTAGTAAAATAGTATTATTATTTATTGCATATTTATTTTATTTTATGAAAATCATGATGAATATCTTCAATTCTATTAATTATGTGTTTAATTATTTAGTCATATGTTTTCACAATAGCATTTTTGCCAATGCCACATGATTTGTAACTTCATTAGAATCAGACATGTTTTAAAATCAGGTACTTTTCAATCCCTAAAAGAGTCAGTTTTCAGAGTACAAGTGTTCCTCTAGTTATGAACATTTGTACTTACAAATATGAAATTCCATTTTCAAATTTCAAAAATTCTTCAATAATTTTTAACAGTATTATAGCAAAATACTCTAGCAATTAATTTATATAAAACTATAAAGTTAGTTAACATGTTATGGCAGGATTTCAAGATGGTGGCAATACACCAAAAATTCCTCTTTTTATTCAGAACTTTTCATTAAATTTGCAAATAAAAACTTTTAATTCATCCAATTGTGAAACATATTACAATATACCATATATAAAATTATTTCAGTACTTTTGGAGCCAAAATGATTGCAATATCTGAGTTATGAACAACTCAATTTATGAATAAAACTTATACTCAATTTATGAATAAAACCTCGATTTTATGGACTTCGGATTTTATGGACACCATCCCAAAAAATAAAATAAATAATATTAATAAAATATTTGCATAAACTGACTACAGTACTGTACTTAAAGTTGAAAGTTACTAAGTACTGTACAGTATTATTGTATTTCGTGTAAAATAACACACTCTCTTATATTGCAAATGCGTCATTTTTATTTTAACAACTTACCATAAATTTAATATACCCATAATGCATCATTTTTATTTTAACAACTTACCTAAATTTAATATACAGTACTGTGCATGTACAAGGTAATTTAATTTAATTTAAAATACTCTATGTAAAATAATACAGTTTTAGGCATAAGTCACATTAATTAGTACAGTATGTAATTGTATGTATATGTAATTAATTAGTATTATATGCTAATTATATGTTTAAAAAAAATTTTACTTCGATTTTACGGACTAGTCTCGCCCCCTATAGTCAGTAAAATCGAGGTTTTACTGTATATGAATTATATTCATAACTAGAGAAGTGCCTGTATTTACTATAATAAAAAGTCCTTAATATTTTATCCATTGATTATACATCCATAATATAAAGCTTCTTACTGTAAAATTAAAATAAAAGAAAACAATAGGTTCATTCAGTAAGATAAACTTTTAGATGCTAACCAGATTTATCATTTATTCTAACATGATTAAATGATGGAAATTATTAGCATTTTAATAATAAATTAAAACTGTGATTTTTAAATGCCATAAATTTCAGAATTATTATTTGTTACTATTTTCTATAAAGAATTATTCCAAATGTTTTTATTTTATAAATTTATATAGATTATATTGAAATAAATATGTACCTCTTTGCATAGCTAGCTTTGCGATCCTTGAATATAAAACTAGCAGTTACTTTCTCTCGCATTCTGTTTCTGGCAGTCTGATCAAATTGCATTCTATATTTATGACACTGAAATAATAATTTCATTTACATAAATATTTAAATCAAAAGACAATTTAAATTATTATTTTAATTAAAAATTTTTTTTATTTTTTAAAATAATATTGCTGACATAAAAATTGAAAAATCTTGGTTTCAAGTAATCCAATGTGTCACATATTATAGTGGACTTCTGATTAACTGGAGTATTGGAAAATTAATTTCCCCAGATAATCTGCATAAAATCTGAATTATGGACAATATGCAATTACTATTAAAAAAATAAACTGCATATATTCAAATATTCTATTTATTGAAAAATAAAAGAAATTTGTTCATTCGCAGTACTGAACTTCTCATAAATTACCAAATATAAATTATGTAATATCACCTTGGCTCCAGTATAAAAAAATAATCAATAATTAAAATAAATATTTAAATAAAAAATAAAAATGATAAAAATTAATTTATATGATGATGAACTTTACTATTCTAATATGATTACGTGCTGTATACAACTAAAGCACATTTTGTGTTCAATTGTTTTAATTTTCCAAATATAGCATTATAAAATATGATTTTAAACTGTGATTGATAGTTATAAAAAATTATTTTATTTCAGTTTTAAATAAATTACTGTATAAATATAAAAGATTGTATTTTCCTGGATATATTGATAACAAGAAGTTTATATGCAGCATTAAATTTCTATTCATCATAATGCTTAAAGTTATTTTTGATTGATTATTTTTAATAAAAAATAAATAATGCTGCACCATTTTTTGCAAAAAATATAATACAAAATGCAGAGTTAGGATACTAATGTGTGTTTCAAGCAACTGTTTTGACTAGCTGCATTTCCATTAGATCTGCTATAATAAAACTTTTTAGAATGTTTTGATTGTTCTAACACTTGAATGTTGGGGTTCAGCTTATACATGAGTTTCATATTTTTGTTGACTTTACTCTGAAGTAGAGGGATGGTTTATACATGAATATGTATGGTATGTAAATAAATTAGTAAATTGATGTCATCTTAGAATCAAGGAAATACTGCATTTGTTAATCAAGCAAATAATTAAAATAGGATGCAAAATAATTAATAATTATCAGCTTGGTATAAAAACTTTAATGAGCAATATTAAATATTATTTTATATTAATTTAAATTTTATAAAACTTATAATTAACTACAAACTACAAAAAAATAACTACATTACTAAAATATATGACTGTAAATAATGCTGTCATTTACTAGAAATTCCAATAGTCTTGTTCATCAATAGAAAGTAGTTAATAATATTCTATTGGTGAAGAAAAGACTATTGGAATTTCCAGTAATAACATCATCTTTTATGTAAGAAAGACTATTGGAATTTTTAGTAAATGACAGCATTATTTACAGTTGTATATTTTAGTAATGTAGTTTTATTTATTTATTTTTTTTGTAGTTTGTAGTTAATTATAAGTTTTGTAAAATTTAAATTAATATAAAATAACAATATAATTTTAATCTTGTGTATTAAAGTTTTATACTGAGATGATAATTATTAATTATTTTGAATTCTATTTTGAACAAATAAGTAAGAATTGAATTAACAAATGCAATATTTCCTTGATTCTAAGATACCTTCAATTCACTGATTTATTTACATAATTTTTCTCATTTTTTTGCTTCCTTACTTTTGACAGATATTAATATGGAGAGGGAAAATTATTAAAATTTTATTGGAAATCTAGAATAAAAACACTGTAAAAGTTCTATTATAAGGCAAAAGTTGTTTGAAATATCATATCAGGTTCCCATGGATACACTCTTCACTGATTTAAAATATCAAAAAAACAAAAAATAAGAAGCACTCTGTATTGGAAATTTGCTGCCATATTGCTTACAATTCTAAATTACTAAGTGTTTATATATTAAGCACAAATTTACAATGCAGTTTTTTGTAAAGTATGATTAGCATTTATAAAAAAGTCTCACTTTATATGCTGGTATGAAACAATCTATAATAAAGTTCTCTTATTCCAAATATCCACTTTTTATCCTGTGAATATCTTAAGATAATTAAGTGGATAAGTCATGAATGCAATCCAGTGACAGATTTATGGTTTTCAGGGCCTTGTACTCAGCTTTTCTTGAAGCCCTTTTGATTTGAACTATATTTAAGTTTTTAATATAATCTAATGTTTTAAAAATGATGATAAAGTAAGTTTATAAACATATTATACCTTTAAATTGCTTTTACTTAAATTCAAATAAAAACACTATATAGCAAGCACTTTTCGCAGTGTAGATTATTTCATTAACTTGTAACTAACGTTTTCGGCATATAGCCATCATCAGGTTACACAATAGAATCATGTGGTTCCATTGTGTAACATATGATGGCTATATGCCGAAAACATTAATTACAAGTTAATAAAATAATCTACACTGTGAAAAGTGCTTGCTGTATAGTGTTTTTATTTAAAGTAGGTTTTTACAAATAAGAAGAAATGGCACAAGAATAAGAAAAGCAGTAGCATAAATACACTTTTAATCATAACCATAGTACTTTCAGCTAATATAAGTCACCTTCAACAGCAGATAGAATAAATTTAAAATACAAAAAAATGGAAGAAGCTAGAACAGCATTTAAAATTCAAATATTACAAATTATATATTTCGAAGGATCTTAACATGTATGACAAAAACAAATATCCGGCAATGAATAAAATGTATTTTATTTAAAAAATAATAAAAGTTAAAATAAATAAGGAATAAATACATAGAATACATGTAAACATAGAATTACTAACAAATTATAAATAACAAATAAAAGCTAAAAGGATTGTCTAAAATTAAAACTGTAATACTTTTTATATTGATACAAGAGATTTTTTTCTTACAGCCACTTATTGTTAAACAAGTACGTCATTATCCGTCAAGTATCTAAGTTCTAAAGTTCTTTTCAAAAAAACTTTAGAACTTAGTTGATATGTAATGTTGTACTGAGGATGGACTTTAATCAGGTCCAAAAACGTTATAGATGATTAAAAGTTTGCTTATACCTTGCTTGGAGTGCTATTTTATATTATTATTGACATTTAAAGCAAGAGATTTTGACTTATATTTGTTTAATACGTTAAATGATAATGAAAATAATAATAAATAATAAAGAGCATAATAAAATAATAATAGGATAGGTCAGAGTTAAGTTCTTCACAAAGTGAAGGGAGCATTTGGAAAAATGAAGAAGTTGGAACAGATAACAACCCTGTGGAAATGTGAAAATGCTTAGGTGAGAGCTTTATATAATATTGTTGAACAACACCTTTAAGAAGATTTTGAAGAATGAGAACTGCCAGAAGAATGAAGAGAAAGCATACGGATTATGATTTTTAAAGATAAAGGTCATCCAATCTTGTAGAAGAATTAAACTGATGAGTCACACTATGATGATCTGAGAAAGGATTATTTAAAAGAGATTTATTTAAAAAAGATTGTGATACAGTTACAATCAGTGATGATCAATTTGGTTTCATGCTTGACAAAGAGACAACAGCTGCCATTTTTTGCCTTGTGACAGCTTATTGAAAAGTACTGGGAAGGGAATAAAGAACTCTCTCTGATTGTCATCAACAACTTGGAGAATGCTTTTGAGAGAGTATCAAGATCAGAAATATAGAGAAGCTTGAGAATGTACAGATTATGTATGAAGCAAATAAAACAAATATGAGATGTGAGTCTGGTACCACAGAGACATTTCATGTTTAAATGGGAATCTATCATGTTCAGCCTTGAGTCCTTTACTTTTTACAATTGTAATGGAAGTATGGACTGACTATGTAAGAACAGCAGCACCATGGATGATGATGTGTTCTATGCAAACTCCAGAGAAAAAACTGAAGAATGGCCTAAGACCAATGGAGTACTCAAGAATAGTGGCATGAAGATCAGCAGGAGGAAGATAATGTACATGGCTTTTGGGAGAGCATCAAGATGTGTATCACTGCAATACTGTACTGAAGTGCCATAAATGACTAAGTTTAAATAATTAGGGTTTTGTGTGAAAAGTGATATTGGTATAGATGTAGAGCTAAATGCAAGGATATAATCAGGATGGATGAACTAGGGGAAGGTTTCAAGTGTGCCCTGCAATAAGAAAGTACAATTTAAATTGAAAGGAAAGATGTATAAAATGGGTGGTCATTTGCCAAGTCTTAAAGCTGTACTAATGCACAACTTTAAGACTTGGCAAATTACAAGGAGAGAAGAAAAAATTGGCATTGCTGAGATGAGAATGTTAAGTTTTTCTTGTGGTTTAACTAAGAGGAACAGTGTTGGGAATTCTTAGATTTGGGATACAATAAAAGTGAATTGTGTGTCTGTGAAAGTAAGGGAATCAAGGCTAAAGTGGTTTGGACATATCAAAAGAAGGATAAAAAAAAATTATGTGGGAAGAGAGAGATAGAAATGAGGCCACCAGGAATAAAAAAAAATGAGATCAAGACAATGATGGATGGACAGTATAAAAGATTTTATGTGACCTTGGTTCAGAGGAAAGCACAGTCTAGGTCAGGGGTGGGCAATTATTTTCTGCCGAGGGCCAGATAAACAATATTCAGGATGAAGCGGGCAGTATAAAAATTGAAAAGAACCTAAGGGCGAATTTAACCTTATGGAGCCGTAATTATTAATTATTATTATGTAATTATGTAAAAAAATTATTGATAATAATATTAGCTACTCTATTAATAATTAATAAAAACTGCTTTGACATAAAATTACTATACACGTTCAAGCAAAATTGATTCTTGCCCAAACATTCCTCTCATCGTCACACTTGAAAAGAATTATGGTTGCGCCAATTTATCTACACACGTTCTTGTAATCTCGCTATCATATGTTGCCACTTTTGTGATACACAAATAATATATTCGTGTATCAATATTATTTTTAAAATACACTTTTCTTGTGTTATTTTCTTAATTTTTGTTTGTATGCAAAGAGTACAAAAGCATCCGTAAAAACTATTTTTTTCATTAGAAAGATTAGAAAATAATTCGTCCTACGAATTAATAAATTCGGATAATTTTCTTTAAAAACATAAATATTTTATCAAACTGATTGATTGCTAGCAACCTATTACATCAAAATGTTACAAAATATTAGGTACTTACGTAATTAATTTTGTAAAAACAAATTTACAACTTAATGTGAATGGCGAAATTTACTATGTTCATGGTTAATATCATCATCAAAATTTGGAGTAACTCGGTAGTGTACCTGTACACTTGTGACACATCCATTATTTTACACTACCAAATATCCATTATTTATTTTTTTCTTTTTGAGTAGAATTTTACAAATGTGGGCCTTGAAACTGTAATGTGTTCTAATTTATGCGGCGGGCTGTATAAGATGCCTTCGTGGGCCGGATCCGGCCCGGGGGCTGCCTTTTGCCCACCCCTGGTCTAGATAATAATAAATGGAACAGGAGGATTTGCTACAGCAGCCCTACATGAGAAATGGAAACAAGGCTGAAGAAGCTGGTCCCACCTTAACCTAAATTAAAATAATTAATTATTAATCCAATAGATGATGGAATTGTAGCATAATTTAATAAATACAAACCAGATCCCATTTTGCATCGGAGATGAGCTCTTCAAAAATGCAATAGACTGAAATGACACAAATCAAAATAATAATTTTCATAAGAAACCACTGAATATGGAAGATAGGAGCAAACACTACTGTTTGCAACAAATAAAAAATTGCAAGAAGCATCTACAGTATGTAAAGTACACCTATTTCATGCTTGGAGAAGAAAACTAGATAATGGAGTATGATGTTCTAAAGAAAGACCAGTTTTTATTATGATATAAAAAATGAAATGTAATACAATGCATATATCTCATCTACTAACCACCATATTGATGATGTAAAGCTAAATGAAGAAATTTAGCACTGTAGGTTCAATAAATTAAGTAAAAATAGTGTTTTAGAAAAATATTTTAATTTTAATGTAACTGCATTTCTTATTCCTGTTAGTGCAATAAGAAAACAGCATCAGGAATATGACTTTACCAATTTCCTAAAGATGGCAAATATCAAGGTAAATGAATTTTGTTTGTATTTACATATTGCAGCATCAGAAATATGTATGTACAAGAACATTTTGGGAATACTAAGCATATAAGTAATCCCTGACTTATGTAGATCTGACATATATAGATCTGTACTTACATCCATATTCCCTGACTAAAAACAAAAATGTATTGATTATAGTGGATAAAGCTATAATGCAGAGATACAATGTATTGGGAGTGGTAATCAAAACATGTAATGTGAGTTGCTGTGTTACCAAAGGAAAAATGATTTCAGGAACAATGCCTAATATGCAATTTTACAACTCAAAGCAAAATGTTGTCTTAATTATTTTATGATGTAACTGTGGAGATGCAGAACTCTGAATATAATTAAAATATAATTATATGTAATTAAGACAAAGTAAGAAAAATAGCAGAAATAGAAAGGAATTCAAATGAGAGGAAAAACTGCTTGTTAAAATAAATATATCGAACTACGGCGACATAGCACGTCGTATTTTGATCATCGAGTGGACTCTCGTCCCCAATAACAATAAATTGCAGGGGGATACATGCAGGGGTCTGATGGATAGTTGACACCTAGCTTGGAGAACATTCCAAGAAAGTAAACATCTTAGTTCTCAGCCCGGAAAAAGGGGTCAGAGAAGATCTCGAGTATTTAAGAGCCCGTGCCACCTTCGATTAGGGCTTGCTTGCTCTTCTACTCGCTCATCACTTCGCTTTTTTGGGATCTATGTTTGCCTCTTCATCTCCTCTCTCTTTACAGTTGAATGATCTTCTTTGGATTATTCCAGGATTACGCCAAGATTCGTGTTAGGTTCGGAGGCCCTGTTATATCTATTCAACTCTTTGACCATCATCTGTTTCATCTGGTGCATCAATTTCCTTTTCATTTATGAATCCTTGGAGATTAGTCTCTTAATGAAAATTAGACAAGTAAAGACTGTATGTGTGTGTGTGTGTGTGTGGATTGTGGACTAAAGACTTTATACAACATCATCGTGCCAACTTGAGAACTGACTGCCAACATTTCTTGCCATCGTTTATGTCATATTCAAGAATCCCACAGGTATATCTCTCTATGTTACGGGTTTACAATTGATGATTGTGCAAGTCTCTCTAAATAAAAGAAGCAGTTGAATTTTAATTCAATGTGGTCTTGTTTCCATTGTTTGAATCCTCTCGTTACTCATCCTTACTCACAACGCGCCATTACCGCTCTAAGCCTAACGCCTGTCTTTTTGTCACTGATACTGTATCACAGTACCCTCCTCATAACTTCATAAAAAATTGCAAACTGAAATGACTCAAACTGGATTTGGGTGCAATTATTAAAATGCAGCTTAGTTCAAAAATATTACACTAGGGATTAATTTGGGTAGTTTAGATTATTTGATTAATATTCCCCTAGTTAGATTTAAATATATTATTTATTCATTTATTTAATGTAAATTCCCCAAAAAGTGTACTAAACTGTAGCCATAAATCTTTAAAACTTCAAGATGGATAAATTATAGCATTTATCCATTATAAAATTAAAATTATAATTTATAAAATATAGACAAATATGATATTTAAACATTTTCTAATATATTACAGTCTTTATTTTAAATATAATATTTTTATTCATATATTTTTATATATCTAAATTAAAAATATGATTAAGTATTATGTAAAATTTTTTAAAATATTATTTTAAACATACTCGCCACTTATGATACAATATTCTTAAGTGATAACTAGTTTCTCTTAGGCATGGTGGTGCAGAAGGCCATTCTCTACTTAATGGAGATTCTGATGGTAAATGTTTAGATAACCATAAGAGATAGCTTTTCCTCTAAATAATTGAAAAAATAAATTCATGAAAAAATAAAGAATTTGCCACAAATATATTATTTACTATTGTTATATATGTTTATTTTACAGGCAGTGCTGTCATTCAAAATAATTAACAATTGGTTTGGTTTATTTATAGCCTCTATAATAATTTATTATTATTTTCATTTCTCTTACACTGTAAAATATTTTGTAAATTTGCATAAATTTAATTATGATTTTTCATTTTCTGTCTTCAATAGCAGTTTGGTAATCTTGACAAATTTTAACTATTAGTTCAGGTAAACTGGCTGAATGACAGCACTGTTTACAGGCATATATATATTCATTATATAGAATATATTTGAATAATGTAAAATTTTTATAAATTATTATATGAAAATTGCTTGAAACAAAACTTATTTTTAAATTATGGCATTCAAGGCAGTTTATTCTTTCACTAACAGTTGTTTGACATTAGATATGATGATTTACTTATGTAAATTCCTATTAGATTTTTTTCAATATAAGAAAAATGTAACTGAATTTATGCAAAATTAGTTACAGTAGAAATCTCTTTTCAATGAAATTAGAGATCTAATTTTGCCATAATTTGTTGTAAAGGCATTCTTTTTTTTACAAAGATTTTTTAATATTTATTGCATATGTGTGATACAACAACAAAATACTGGTGTGAAGTTGGCTCCCCAGTTTTGAATTTTTAAACTTTTTCTTTTGCACTCGTTTGCACCTCATTAGCACCTTTTGCACTTTTAATATTTTCATTTGTACTTTCACCATTTAGCCCTCAGAATCAAAACAAAATGAGGCCCCAGCTCCCCCGTTTCAAATTTTTTCTTTTGCACTTGTTATTAATATTTCCGTTGCATCCTCACTGTTTAGTTCTCAGAGCCAAAATAAATTCGATGAGACCAAGCTTATATTTGCTTATGTATTCATTTCATTAATCATAAATCACTTCATAACTTATCTACCTATGTATAGAAATACCAGAATTTACTATCAATTATTATAAACAAAACAGTTATATTTCTAAATACAAAAAGTATTATAAGATATCAATCTATACTTATTTAACCACATTATTTAATATAACTGATAATGAAAATAAAATAATATTAAAATTTATTAATTCTTAATCACTTAAATTGTCCAATAATTTGTCTATTTAGTACCGTATATACTCGAATATAAGCCGATCCCCCAACTTTGGGGTTTGAAAATCGGTAAAAATGCGTAGACTTTAGCACTTAAAATTCTATAAAATTTTGAAAACGATAAATTACATGATCTTTGATTTTTAGTTACCAATATAATAATGCCATTTGCCAAAATAAATGTTTTATTGAAACTTTAAATATATACATATAAAAGAAATTATTATAATATAGACACCAATATATCAATTTAAAAGATAAAATTTTACTTTAACCGAAACGATTGAGAGCGTCATGCTGCCGACTCCAATCTGTGTTTGTATAAGTGCATCAGATAGGTGACACCGCGCTACCTGATGTGCTGCGATGCAGAAATTTTCGACAATAATCTAGCTAAAGTCATCCCAATTGTCTTCGTGTGCCTCTACAATCAATGTCTCAAACAGGAATACTTTCCAAATAGTTGGAAAAGTGCCGAGATTAAACTCATACAAAAACCTAAGAACAATAAAAACAAACCTAATGACTACAGACCTATCTCACTCATCTCTAACTTGGGTAAAGTTCTAGATGGACTATTAATTCAGAGGATTAACTGGATCATACATAATAACCGCCCCCTGAACGAACACCAATTTGCTTACTAAGTTGGAAAAGGCACAACTGACGCCTTATAGAACGTCTCCAACTTTATCAATAATGCCTGGAATGCCAAAGAACATGCCCTGCTGATGTCAATCGACTTCAGAGGGGCATTTGACCATGCCTGGCACCCCAAAATTCTGGAGTCACTTTGGAACATCAACTGTCCAAGGAACATTTACGTCCTTTTCTAGAGTTATTTTAACAATAGAACCATTGAATTCCACTCCTCTGACATCTTCATCTGCAAAGAGTTAACAAGAGGCTGCTCACAGGGATCAAGGTCCGACCCTGGACTTTGGTGTCTACTCATTGACGACTTACTCAATAAAACTATGCCTAACAACGGCACCATTCAAGCTTATGCTGATGACACAATTATAATGGTTTCCCACAAAAACAGGGATCAACTTGAAATCCTGGCCAACAGTGCTCTTGCAATTGTAGAAGATTGGGCTACTAATGCTAAACAAAGAATCAACTATGACAAGTATCAAGTAATGATCCTCAGGAAAAATAAAACTCTTAGCAGGGGTATCAGCATTGGTACGGGAAGAAATAAAATTAGAAATGTGAACACACTCAAATACTTAGGTGTAGTCTTTGACAGAAAACTACACTGGACTCCTCACATTGAATATATCATCAATAAAGCAACAAAATTCAGCAATACTTTAACTTCTATAGCTTCTAACACTTGGGGAATAGACCCTATCATTACCTGTACCATCTATCGTGCACTATAGAACCTGTTCTCACATATGGCTGCCCTATCTGAGAAGAAGCGGTTAATAAAATCAAGTTGAAAAACAAACTCATAGGAGTGCAAAGGAAGGCAGCACTCCGTATCAGTCACGCTTACTGGACCGCACCTACTGAAGCCATCCTTCTTCTCTCTGCTTTAGTCCCCATTGATATCAGAATTGAGGAGATCAGCGTTTTCTGGAGAACCATGCATGACAGCAATGTAAACAGACTCAACAACCTCCAACAGACTGACCTCAACTTTTCTGAAGAATTACAACAAATTTTTGATGACATCCAAAACCTTTGTGTATGATAAACCAGGCAGCATCTTTGAGTTGGGACACCCAGCCAAAACCAACCAGCCTAACTTTCATGATTTCGACGAAAACTTTCAAGGAATCAGCATCTACACTGACGGTTCCAAAACAGACACTCATGTCGGTGCTGCTTTTGTTATCTTAAATCAAAGAAAATCTATTCTTTATCAAGCCTACTTCAAACTGCACCACAAATGTTCCATAGTTCAGGCTGAACTCTTGGTAGTCTTGAAGGGACTCAACTACATCAACAACAAACTTAATAACAGTTTGATTCCTATCCAAATTGTCACTAAATCACTACTGTCCTCAAACTTATTAAAAGACCTAACATCTCCCATCCACTTAGTATCAAAATCAGCAATGAACTCAACATCCAACAGTGGTATAAAAGGAAACGAAATTGCCAACAAACTGGCCAAAAAAGTTCAAAATGTCAACATTAACTTCAGCTATAGTAAAAACCCCTTTTAGCACATTACAAAAAGTAATCAAGAGACATTCTATCCTCAAATGGCAAACCATATGGAACAATGCCAACACAGGAAGAATCACCTATGAATTCTTCCCCGATATAACGCACAGACTGAACAATCACCACTACACTCCAGACTTCCAGACCTCACAGGACACAGAAATTTCCTCCAATACCTCAACAGATTTGGACTCACCAGTTCTCCTATCTGCTCCTGTGACAACAGCAATACACAAGATATCAGACATCTACTTTTCTTCTGCAGGAAATTTAACCAAGAAAGACTGCAAATTGAAAGAAAGGCCATCCTTGACGGACAAAACTGGCCGTGCAAACTCAACTGGTTTATGGACTCTCCAAGTGCCTTCCAACTTCTTAAAAAATTCATAGCCTACACAGGTGCTACTAAGTCTCAACTCTACAATTTTGCCTAGCATTTCCCTTCCTGGATCCTTCCTAATAACAGACTTTTATTGTGCTTACCACCTTCACCCAAACCTCTTGCATGGGTTCTCTTCTTGTTCATCCACAGGACTTCACTCAATGAAAATTGACATTCATTGCTTCAACCCGTTCAACAGTCTGTTGTGGTGCTGTGAAAGTGTCTTGCAAAACAAATCGTAGTTCAACAACTGGCAATAGTGCTTCAGCATTTAGGAAAAACTGTTTTAATTGTATCCACATCTCATCTCACCTACCTCAACTGCACTGACAGCATGTACTCAATGTATTCCTTTTGTATGTACTGTATTGTATGTTAAGAACCCACATTGTTAAATATTTCCATAACTGATTGTTAACTAATTTCATAACTGTATTTGTTAAATTCAACTGAAACATCCAGCATGTATCCACCTTGTACATACTGTAAATTTGACCTTCTATTTTATTGTTTTTAAATTAAGATCTGTAATTCTGAGACAACTGGACCAATCAGCATGTCAACACCTTGTATATAATGTATATATTGACTTTAGTAACTTTTTTTTTTCATTTTTAATTATGTAATCGATTATTTAAATAAAGTTAGTGTTGGTTGATCACTTCCTTCATTTCCCTTGTGATCTACAACACAATCTTATGGTAGATGGATCCTTTTATAGGTAGAAATTCTTAGATATGGTAGAAATCCTTTTACTTTTACTCTAGCTATTCTATATTCTTATTACTTCCTCTTCCCTTTTCCTTGGCTAAGCCTCTGGTAAGTCACTATCCCTTTGTTTAAAAAAAAAACAAAAAAATATATAGCTAAAGTGATCTAGTGCAGCACGCCTACATAAGATTCTTGGATTATTGTTGAGAATTTCTGCATCGCGGTGCATCAGGCAGCATGGCATCGCCTATCTGATGCACTTATACTGTATAAATGCAGGTTGGATTTGGCGGCACGACGCGTTCAATCACAACAGGTAAAGTAAAATTTTACTCCGAAGCGAGATGTCAGTGTATGACATTATCATTAGGATGATGTAACTTCAGAAAATATCAAGTTAACGAATAGTAATATATTGTAACCAAAATCAAAATTTTGAAATCGCATGCTTAATGTCTAGAAATCATGTTGCACACGTCATACTAACGATATTTGTAACCAAAATCAAAATTTTGAAATCGCATGCTTAATGTCTAGAAATCATGTTGCACATGTCATACTAACGATATATGACATCATCATTAGAATGATCCACTCATTTTAAAATATGATCAAAGATTTGAATACAAACTCAATCAATTATAGGGAAAACGAAACTTTGAACAGCTTCTTGGAGCCGTGTGATGTAGACATATTCTAATGGAATTTTTATTGTGATAATATGAACTGTTTTAGAAAACATTTATTCAATAACAACCATAATGCTCTAGTTATTGGGGGGGTGTAGAGAGTATAAGGTTGGACAAAATCCAAAAAAGTTTTTTGAAAACCAATGAAAACAGTAAATTATTAAAATATTTTCAAAAAGAAAGCAGAAAGAGATAAACATAAACAATATATTTTTTTATTTTGCTTTTATTACTTTTCTTCAGATTGATTCATCCACATTGATAGAGTGGCCATATTCTATCCACATTTAGGATGACCATATTCTATGTATAGTAAAAGTTGGGAAAGAGACTTCTTCAGAAGCCAATTTTTTAAAATTAAATTTAGTTAAACTTTTTTTAATTTTTAATATGAACTATTTACTTAAGTAAAAAAAAGGACAACCTAGGACATTTTATTCAAAACTGGGACAAATCTGGGACATTTTTTCAAGCTGGGACAAAGACTAAAAAACAGGACTGTCCTGGCTAATCTGGGAGTCTGGTAAATTTAGATTACAGATTGTAAATAATTATTTTTTCATTATTTTAAACAATATTATATTGATAGATATTTTTATTCTACTTTAGTTAAATATAATAAGCATTTATCGATTACTAACAAATGGTTAAAACATTCTTAATTAATAATAATGAAAAATAAATATATTTTTTTCACTCAAATATGAATCTTTTAATCTACTTTAGTTAAATATAATAAGCATTTATCAATTACTAGCGAATGGATTAATTAATAATAATGAAAAATAAATATATATTTTCACTCAAATATGAATTAAAATAAATATATTTTTTCACTCAAATATGAATCTTAAAACATTCTTAATTAATAATAATGAAAAATAAATATATATATTCACTCAAATATGAATTATAATAATGAAAAATAAATATATTTTTTCACTCAAATATGAATCCTAGTTAAGATTCTTGATTGATTGTAGAGTTTTCGCGTCGCGTCATATTGGCAGTGCGTGGATTAAAACATTCTTAATTAATAATAATGAAAAATAAATATATATTTTCACTGAAATATCAGTCTTAGATAAGATACTTGATTGATTGTCGAGTTTTTGTGTCACATCGTATCGGGCAGCACGGTGTCGCCTATCTGATTACGGTGTATAGACACAGGTTGGAGTTGGTGGCACAACGTGCTCAATTGCATCGGCATAAGATAAAATTTTACTTGGTATCATATTAAACAAATTATTGCAAAATTTCCTTCCTGGTGTTCAGGAGACTTTAATAAGTTATAGTTTTGCTTATTACTTCAATCTCTCCAGCCAAAGAAAAGCTGATTTTTTTTATCTATGTATAAGCCCCACTTCAGAAAATTTTTTTCAGAAAAAAAAAAACCTCGGTTTATACACGAGTATATATGGTATTCTACAAAGGAAGATACAGTGTATGGATAATCCCTAAGATGGTGCCCTGCCCAAGCTGCAATCGCCTTTTCTAACTCATAAACAGGGGAGGACTTTTATGAGTTAGAAAAAAAGATTGCAGCTTGGGCAGGGCACCATCTTAGGAATTATCCATACACTGTATCTTCCTCTGTAGAATTCCTTATAGGCTACTAGAACTAGGGCTGTTACCAGAGGAAGTATATATGGTATATTGTTTAATAAATTTTTCATTTGAATTTTATGGGTTGAAAAATTCAACCCATATAAAAAGACATGCATTTGTGTATTTCTGAAATTGCAAAAGTTGAGGACCTACTATATTTATAGATTTATTAATGTATATTTTAAACTACAGGTAGGCCTTGATTAGTGCAAGTTCGAATAATGCAATTTTGATTGAGTAATTTATGGTTTTACTTATTACTTCAATTTCTCCAGCCAAAAACAAGTTGATTTTTTTGCTTCGTGTATAAGCCGACCCCCTACTTCAGAAATTTTTTTTGAGAAAAAACCTCGGCTTATACACGAGTATATACAGTAATATAAAATGAACATTTCAGATTAATGACTTGATCAGATAGACCCTTTGCTCACTCATTAGATATTTTCTTAACTTCGTTTCTCAGTTTAAATATTTAGAATAAAGATCAAATAAAAATAAATATAAATAGAACTGTGTGAATACAAAACTGTTAACAATTGAAGAGATATAAAAGAATCATCATCGTCTTATAAAATTTAATTCTCTGCTTCAAATATTATAAACAATAAAAATAGTATTTGTCTGCAAGAGTACAAGATTTTATATGGTTCAAAATTTTTTAATTAATAGCTTTGGAATTTTTTGTTTTTATATTAATGATATCATACTTCTTTGAAATATATTTTTTGTCATAATAATTGGCTATATTACTGCTTTCTTTCAATAAAAATTTTAATCTATATTTTAATTTTCTCATTTCAGTCATAATATAAAATGGAAATGGTATAATATTATGTTATGTATGATAAAATATTTAAATAATATAAAAGTACTGTATATCAAAATTTTGTAGTAATTGTTGAATCTTGATACCTTGCATGGCACTACTTTGATATCCACACCTTTTAAATAATTTTAAAAAACATAATTTCTGTCTTTGGCATGTGATAAAAATTATCTTTATAATAAATTTCCTTCCTGGTCTTCAAGAGACATTCAACAAGTTGTGGTTTTTCTAATTACTTCAATTTCTCCAGCCAAAGGTTGATATTTTTGATCCGTGTATAAGCCGACCCCCCCACTTCAGAAATTTTTTTTTGAGAAAAACCTCGGCTTATACACGAGTATATACAGTATTTTCTTTCACAAATCCCTAAACAGACACTCTTAAAAAATATGAATATTACTCAAAAAAATTTTTATTTTGTAATAAAACTTATTACATAATCTGCATAATATCTATGTTTATTCCTTTTCCATACAGGCCAAAATTAAATAAACTGTTATTTATTGATCCATGCAAAAGAAAAATTTAAAGTTTTCATTGTATGTTATGTGATTAAGCATTATTGTAATACTTTTGTGTATATGATATGAATAAACATTTTTTTTTAATTTTATTATTTTTTGGCCTACTTTGAAATTATTTCTATAGGTTAAAAATAAATAAGCACTACTTTATTTGATCTTGAATTATTCAAATAAAGTTTAGATGAGCACTTTTAAAATTAAATATAGAAAAAAATTCATTCAAATGTTTTTTAATTTTTATAAGTAAAATTTTTTTCTAAACGAATTTCTTACTAATAAAACTTTTCATTTATTATTAGTTCAAATTTGTGAAAAACTTTTGTATATACAGCCATTTTTGACAAGTTTTTTCTCTCTCTCTCCCCCCTGGAAAAAGTTAGCATTTCTTGATAACTTTCCTGCAAATAACACTTAATTGCAGTGAAACCTATATCGAAGGTGCAACATATTTCATGATTAAATAGAAACATATGGTTGAGAATGTTTTTATATTCAATGCATTCTTTTCTGACATGCAAGTTACTATTTTAAAAACAAAATCTGTTTTAATCTATAAATCATTAGAATTAAATGGAAAAATTATTGCATTACTGTTCCACAAGTATTGAAAATTATGGAACAATAATGCAATAATTTTTTTTTCACTATTATATAAAAATAAATTAGTTCAAAAATTCTAATTTTATAGATTTTTCAGTTATAGGTTATCTCAAAAAATAATAAAGGCGAAAATAAACAAAGCATTATGTAGCAGAAGTATGTTTATTTATATTCAATTTGAAAAGTTTTCGACATGTTTTGGTCGTCATCAATTACTAAAACCTTTTAGTAATTTTTGCTGATGATGACTAAAACATTGTCGAAAATGTTTTGAATTGAATATAAATAGACGTACTTCTGCTACATAGTACTTTGTTTATTTTCTCCTATTTATACTGAAGATAGCAGTTATATATGTCTTATTTTGATTACCAGTTGAGCCAATCAATGATGATCAGCTTACAAGAATAGTAAAGGCATCAAGTAAATATGTACTGTGGGGTTCTTGCGCCAGGACAATTGGCGAAAAGACAGGCTTTGACCTTGAATGGTAAACAGCACTGTATAGGTAAGGATAGGTAACGAGGTGACTCAAACAGCAGAGACAGAGACAACATTGAAGTAAATTCAACAGCTTCTTTTATTCAAGAGAGAGATTACTAAAACATTGTCTCGTAACAGAATGAGAGTGGTACCTGATATATAAATTCCCCAAGTAGATGATATTTGATCAAACGTCGGTGGACACTAAGCACTGAAAGTCTCTAGTCCAATTAATGTGTACAGTCTTTAGTCCAATTAGTTGACTGAAGAAAACGATGTTGGTGATGTGAAGAAGATCTGGTCGGGAATGCTGTTAGTTCTCGGTCTCGTCCTACTCGGTGATGAAGTAAAAAAGCAAAAACTGGCTGGGTAATGATTTCAGCCATTGACACTGACGGTTCCAAAGTAAACTTGAAGAACGTTGGAGAACAAAGAAAGAAGTTGAATTGAGAAACAAAAAGCAAGCTGACGGGAACTGATGGAATAAACTGGATGACCCAACTTAGTCAGAGAATTATGTAAAATCAGCAACAGAATCAATAGAAGAGCACATGAGACAAACAAGCAATGTCGTAGCACGAGAGAAGTAGTAGAACAAGCGCCGATCGAGGGCAGTGCAGGCTCTTAAATACTGTGATCTTTTTGATTTAATTTAAATAAAATTATCAAAAACAAATTTATTATTTCCAAATTTAGTCATCTGCCAAAGAATGTTAGCTGCTTGATCAATTTTTAAAGCAAAAACACAGTATAAACATGGAATATGACCTTTCTCTCATCCTTTTTCCCGAAGAGTGGGCTAAGATGTTTACTTCTTGGAATGTTTGCCAAGCTAGGTGTCAGTTTCTCAACTATTCAGCTGACACCTGCACATAAACTTCCTCCGCAATTTATTATTACTGGGGACAAAGATCCACAGATTGATGGAAATACAACTCGAGATATCAAAAGCGAGTACAAAGAGCAGGATAGTCGATAAATACAGACCTTAAATTTTTCTTTTTTAAATAAAAATAAATTTATTGTAGCACTTTTGACCCTCTGAGTCCTCTTCAGCAAAACATAAAACCAATATAAATGTTAAAACACAGATTTAGAATACATTTCAAAACGAATAAAATTCGAACAAAGACAATCACAAAATATTAACAGCTTAAAATTTGTATGCAAACTGGAAGTTTTTAAATGTATTATAACTATAAAAATATAAAATAAAATTCAAATAATAAATAATTTTATATAAAGATAACATATAGGACCATTTGACGCATTAAGCTGTTAGGGATAAATCAGTTCTTCCGTTTTTTTCATACTACAGTGAAACCCCGCTCGTGCGTTCCCGTATCGTACGACTTTCCCGCTTTAAACGTCTATTTTCGGAAGTCCGAACATTTTCCTATACTTGCAATGTAAAACTTTCTCTCTTCCTACGTTTTAATTATATAACTTTTCCCGCTTCCTACATCCAAAAATTTTACGGAAATGTCATTCCATTTTTGGCTTTTCACTTTTGTTTTGTAGTTAAAAATTAATTATTTATAAACAGTATTCGAAATAGAACTGTAAATTTACTTTTGACAGCAATATGAGAAAACTTAACTTGTAATTTCGGAGATAGCCTAAATAAAGTAGGAACGAGGGAACGACAATCGTATTTAAAATTTCATCATCCATTAAAATAAGAAAATTAAAAATGTATACTGTAATTATGAATGCCACCTGGTTAGTTTCGATGTTGTAAAAAAAGAAATTCGGTTTTGTGAATGATTGAAAGAACAGTATTCTTACTAAACTGTACTATACGATGTGAAACCGCAACTTACAGTATTCCCACGCATCTGTTTAACATTTATTCTGACTCTCCCTTTCCTGTTTGGACTAATCCACAAGCAAATTTTAGCAATCAACGGTTCAGTACATTCATTTGAGTTGTTCTCTCTTACGTGTACGACTGACTTACTTATTGGTAAAAAATGAGTTTTAAGAAAAGAAATTTTTATTCATTGGCAGAAAAAACATCAATATTGGAGGAAGCAGAAAATTTTAAAGGAACAAAACTTGAGTGACTAACTGAAAACTTTTAAAGGAACAAAAAGTGTGGAATCGCTACTTCTACGGTTGAACCACCTATGATTGATATAGGTGACGAAATAGATGTTGAAACTGAGAATTATGATTTTGACTTCGATAATTTCGTGGGTTGCGATTCAGATGTTCTGACTTCAGAAACTCAAACAATTGATGACCTTATTAATGAAGATCGTAAATCTGAAGAAGAAATTGAAGAAAGTGACGAAGACACAGAAATACCTACCTTCATTTCAGCTTTAACTGGGCTAAGAACAGTGAGAAAATATTTACAGGCCTTTGAGAATGAAGAAAAAAATTTAAATTATTTGTCTATAATTGAAGCTGACTTATTTAAATTACACAAAGAAAAAGTAAAACAAGGAAAAATAACAAATTTTTTTTCGAAAATGTAGATAGCGTATGTAAATAAAGTTAGAATCATAAAAGTTTTTACAGTACATTGTAAGTTTTTTACTACGTTATTTACATTAAATAAATATTTATTCTCGTATAAATATTGTCAAGTTGTATGAAATTTAAGTTAATGATGATCGATTTATTAAGTATAGCGTACTTTTAATTTTTAAATTACTGTATTCACCCAAAATTATTCGCTATTTAAAAATACTCCGTGCTTCTCGATATATAACGTGCACTATTATTTATCTGACGTAAAGTTTAAACAATTAATATTATTTTTGCATTCTATTACAGTATTTAATAATGTACAGTATTTTTTGTAACATTTCAACGAACTTTTTTTATTATGACGTCATCAGAGTTTCCCGTTTCGTGCGTTTTCCCGGCTCGTTCGACTTTTCGGGCCGGTCCCCGAAAAGTTTCAAAATCGGGGTTTCACTGTACTTCATTACACCAGGCAATGCAGAGCTTACTAAATTTGGTTATACAGAATTTATGGTATTTTCCGTCCTTTTTTATTAAAAATTTTGAAAGCCTCTGCAAATTTTGCCCTTATCAGGTCTTGTTAGTAAAAACAGTTACATAAAAACCACTTGCTTTACTTGTATATCACAAAGCAGAAAGAACTACTAGCAAGGAAGATATTTATTGCCATATAACTTCCTTTATATATTATGGCAATAAATATCTTCCTTGCTAGTAGTGCTTTCTGCTTTGTGGTATCTTTAGTAAATTTGCCATTCCATATAGCCTGGGCATCAAAGTTTAAAATCCTTCATGCAAGTGCAGTATTCTGAAAAAGAATAAAAGAACATAAAGCAGCCATGGATAAAAAGCATCAGAGTACTGCACCCGCACAAAGGATTTTAAACTTTGATGCCCAAGCTAAATGGAGCGATGTAAAGTTACTAAAGATGACACAAGACTTGATAAGGGCAAAATTTGTGAAGATTTTTGAAATTTTTAAGAATAAAAAGGCGAAAAATAATACCATAAATACCATAGATCGAAATTTAGTAAGCTCTGCATGGCCTGGTGTAATATAGTAGTATGAAAAAACGGAAGAACTGATTTATCCCTAACAGCTTAATGCGTCAAATGGTCCTATATGTTATCTTTATATAAATTTATTTATTATTTGAATTTTATTTTATATTTTTATAGTTATAATACATTTAAAAACTTCCGGTTCACATACAAATTTTAAACTGTTAATATTTTGTGATCATCTTTGTTTAAATTTTATTTGTTTTGACATGTATTCTAAAACTGTGTTTTAATGTTTATATTGGTTTTATGTTTTGCTGAAGAGGACCCAGAGAGTCAAAAGACAATAATTTATTTTTAGTTAAAAAAGAAAAATCTAAAGTCTGTATTTATCGACTATCCTGCTCTTTGCACTTGTTTTTGATATTTATTTAAATATGGAGGAGCATATTTCAAATCTTAATAACAACTCGAAATGTCGTCAAATTTCTTTTCATGTGTTTTAACAATGTCTCTCCTTTCCTTGGAATTTGCTTGATATTGTCTCCATTTGGGGGGCTAATTTGTGGCCCTCACAGTACATTTTGTTATAAATGTTATTTTGCATACAAATATAATCGAATGATTGGAATAATTTTCATACGCTATCTTAAAAATTTAAATTTTAACAAAACTTTGCTTGTTTGTTTTATAATTTAAAGAACCTAACATCAACTGCTTCAGAACATCTAATGATTAATAATTCGGAAAATATTATTTTATTTAAATTACTTTTGAATTATATTAAATAATATAATAAATCAATATCTTCTATTTAGAAATATTCTGTACATTTAATTTTATTTTTGATACTGAACAAAATATTATGAACAAATACATAATAATGAAAAATCAGATGTTTACATCTGATGTGAAGTTAACGTTAAATTATTTCATTCTAAAACCTAAATAGGAGATTTCAAATGAAAATATTAAAAGTGCAAAGGAAGTAACAAATTGAAAACAACTGGATTAAAAAATTAAAAATTCAAAAGATGGATAAAAAATATTCTTAACCATATGTTTTTATTTGATCATGAAGTATGTTGCATCTTCAATATAGGTTCACTGCAATTAAGTGTTATTTGCAGGAAAGTTATCAAAAAATGCTAACTTTTTCCGAAGAGATAGAGAAAAAACTTGTCAAAAAATGGCTGTATATACAAAAGTTTTTCATGAATTTTATTTATAAAAATTAAAAAACATTTGAATGAATTTTTTCTATATTTAATTTTAAAAGTGCTCATCTAAACTTTATTTGAATAGAATAATAAAATTTAGAAATGATATATATGATCATTTAAATTAGGAAAAATTCTCCTAAATCTCTCTCTTTTTTATTTGAATAGTTCGAGATCAAGTAAAGTAGTGCTTATTTATTTTTAACCTATAGAAATAATTTCAAAGTAGGCCAAAAAATAATAAAGTTAAAAAAAAATGTATAGTCATATCATATACACAAAAGTATTAAAATAATGCTTAATCACATAACATACAATGAAAATTTTAAATTTTTCGTTTGTATGGATCAATAAATAACATTTGTTAATATACGTATCAGTAACAACAATAAATAACAGTTTATTTAATTTTGGCCTGTATGGAAAAGGAATAAACATAGATATTATGCAGACTATGTAATAATTTTTATTACAAAGTAAAAATTTTTTTGAGTAATATTCATATTTTACCTTAAAAATTCATATTTTAAGTGTGTCTCTCTAGGGATTTGTGAAAGAAAATACAAAATAGACAAATTATTGGGCACTTTAAGTGATTAAGAATTAATAAACTTTAATATTATTTTCACTATCAGTTATATTAACTAAAATAAGTATAGATTGATATCTTATAATACTTTTTGTATTTAGAAATAGAACTATTTTGTTTATAATAATTGATAGTAAATTCTGGTATTTCTATACATAGGTAGATAAGTTATGAAGTGATTTATGATTAATGAAATGAATACACAAGCCAAATATAAGCTTGGTCTCATCGAATTTATTTTGGCTCTGGGAGCTAAACAGTGAGGGTGCAGACGGAAATATTAATAACAAGTACAAAAGAAAAAATTCGAAACTTGGGGGCTAGTGTAAAGTTATCCCCCCAAATTTGTTTTGTCTCATGGCTAAATGGGGAGGGTGCAAATGAAATTATTAAAAGTGCAAAAGATGCTAACAAGGTGCAAACGAGTGCAAAAGAAACAGTTTAAAAAATGGGGGGCGAACTTCACACCAGTCAACAAAATACAATACTTACAAGGTAGAATCAAAAAGTTTCAGGACTTTATATTTTAGATTTTTTTAAAAATATATATATCTAGCTATGAAATTTTTCGAAGTATTCACACATTTTTTTCAGCAATTGAAAAGTTTGGCAAATGCTTTGGAAAAGCCATTCTTTGAAACTGTCTTTATTGCATTTGTTGCAATGATCTTAATTTCCATTTCAACCCAAAATCTTTATCCTTTAAGTAGAATTTTTTAGTCTTGGAAACAAGTAAAAATCACAAGACATAGGGTCAGGAGAATATAATGGATGTTGTAAAACAATCACAGAATGTTTATCTAGGTACTGGGTAATTATCTGAGTATGATATGCAGGAGCAGTGGCATAGCGAGGGGGGCAAGGGGGTCTATCATGCCCCGGGCACCACTTGCAGAGGAGTGCCAAATTCTTATTACGAGTATATTCTATATTTTATATATGTTTTTCGGGGACGCCAGTTATGCTTGTTATGCCACTGTGCAGGAGCATTATCATGCAACAATTTTCTTCAATATTCTGGTCTTTTCCTCCTAACTGCATCTTTTAAATGATGCAAAATATCCAAATATACAGTTTTATTAATAGATTGCCCTCAGGAATGAATTCATAATGAGTAATTCCTTTTTATCAAAAAAGGTTGATGGCCAACCAAATCAGTAGTCATTGTCAATGCTATTGTGTGCCTATGTGCTACTGTGTGTCATTGTGTGCCTATCTTTAAATTGCTTGTACCATTCAAACATACAGCTTCATACAAAGCTTTGTTTCCATACACTTCATAAAGCATGTTAAAAGTCTTCACAGGTGTTTTTCACAATAAAAAGCAAAATTTAATTGTAGTTCTTACAAGGGAGGGCACGAACTTCGGGTCATGAAATAAAAAAAAATTAATATGATATAGTACTCTGACAGAAGAGTACTCAAGCAAAGTAAGAGAGTGCCATATTCAGCCATATTTGAAAAAAAGTCATTTAAAAAATATGACATTCTTTATTATGATTGCATAAGATGTATTACCACGATGGTGGCATCGCGTAGGGCATTAAGGCGCCATTACTGTGAGCGCCGTTAAACCGCCGGCAGGTTCGATTCCCTGCGATGCGCTTTTTTTAAATAAATTTACTATTTTTAAGGAATAATTAATTAATTAAAATTTAATCACGAAAGTTGACATTAATTTACATTTTATCCGATGTAAATGGAAACAGTTTGAAAATGTAAATAGAAAGATATTTATAAAGTGAATACAATATGATAAATATTAAAATACAAACAATAAGATAAATTTTTTTAAAACAACTTTTTATTTATTTCTGTCAGCAATAGCACTTTCTTCTGATCGTTTACAATTGTTCGGATGATATTTATCGTAAAAGCACGTGAAACAAAGGCATACCTCACACCATGCGCATTTTATAAACGATACAGCCCGACATATACAACATTTCTTCAAAATTGTTGGAGGATAGCAGATGGCGTTTACATTTAAAAAAATTGGTCATTCTTCTATCAGTTTTGAAGCAAACCAAGCATATTTTATCATGGGACAAAAGATGGGAGCACTCAACTGGTGATGAACCAATGACTGTATTTTTATAATATCTTCGCGCGATGCTATTTCTCGATGATTTTTCATCAAATTGGAAGCATTTTGTAAACGCTTTATCAAATTTTTAACCTGTCGGTAAAAATAAACGTCACATGGTTGGCAAAGCGGTGTGCACTTTGGAGGAATGAATTTTAATGTGCAAGTTGCTTCCCCAGCATCATTTTCAAAAATATTGTGCAGAGCAGAATCTGTTTGCCCCTCCCAGAAATCAATAATAAACAGAAATTTATCTTTTTTCATGTATGGTACGAGAATAGTTTTAAGAAACTGCTTATATAAATAGTTTGTTAATTTCCCTGATTTGGAATAGGTGACCACAACATTTTTAAATTCTGCTTGCAATTTTTTAACAGTTTTTGAAACTATAGGGCCAAATGTATTAGCTGGCTCTTGTAAACACAAAAAGACTAGGGGAAGCAACTTGCCTGAAGCAGTTAAACTGTACTGTGCGGTGTATGAATGAGTCAATTTGTTCAAGCTCTCCTTTTTCACAAATACAGTTTTTGCTCCCTGGAAGTCTAAAGATCTGTTATAAGTTGTCTGATATTGGCAACCTGTTTGGTCCATTGGTCTGATATTGGCAACCGGTGGTATTGATCACAAGATCCAAATCAAAGTTCCGGGTCAGGATACTGGTTTGCTTCTGAAATTTTTCTGCAGCATTTAATATTTCTTCAAGAGTAATGATGTCTCGTTTACTCATGAATTTTTTATTTTTCTATTCACATTTTCAAACTGCTTCCATTTACATCAGATAAAATGTAAATTAATGTCAACTTTCGTGATTAAATTTTAATTAATTAATTATTCTTTAAAAATAGTAAATTTATTTAAAAAAAAAAGCGCACATCACAGAGAATCGAACCTGCCGGCAGTTTAACCGCACTTGCAGTAATGGCACCTTAATGCCCTATGCTACACCACCATCACAAAAATATGTCTTACACAATCATAATAAAGAATGTCATATTTTTTAAATGACGTTTTCTCAAATATGGCTGAATATGGCACTCTCTTACTTTGCTCGAGTACTCTTCTGTCAGAATACTATATCATATTAATTTTTTTTTATTTCGTGACCCGAAGTTCACACTCTCCCATTGTTAGCTCAAACACTGACATGTTTACAATGTGACATTATGTCACATTATGACACAAATTGTGTTACATTAATTACACACATTGTGTTACATTATGTCATAATGTGACATAATGTAACACAGGTCAGGGGTGGGCAAAAGGCGGCCCGCGAAGGCATCTTATACGGCCCACCGCATTAACTAGAACACATTACAGTTTGAAGGTCCACATTTGTAAAATTCTATTTGAAAAGAAAAAGTAAAAATGATGAATACTGGCGCTAGTGTACATGCACACTACCGAGTTATCCAAATTTTGATGATATAATTAACCATGGACATAGTAAATTTCACCATTCATATTAAGTTGTAAATTTGTTTTTACAAAATTAACTTTGTAGGTACCTAACATTTTGTAACATTCTGATGTAATAGATTGTTAGCCATAAATCAGTTTGATAAAATACTTGTTTTTAAAAAAAATTATCTGAATTTATTAATAATTTGTAGGATGAATTATTTTCTAATGTTTCTAATGAAAAAAAATAGTTTCCAAGATGCTTTTGAACTCTTTGCATACAAACAAAAACTAAGAAAATAACAAAAAATATATATATTTAAAAATAATATTGATACACGAATATATTCTTTGTGTAAATATCACAACAGTAATTACACACATTAGTGGGATTGACAAGAATGTGTGCGGATAACAATAATTGGCGCAACCATTATTCTTCTCTCGTGTGATGGTGAGAGGAATATGTTTGTGCAAGAATAAATCTTGCTTGAACTTGAATAATCATTTTATGTCAAAGTAATTTTATTAATTATTAATAGATTAGCTAATGTTATCATCAATAATTTCATTACATAACAATAATTAGGTTGGTTAGGTAGGTTAAGCCGCCAAATCACACGAGGGATATACTGTATCTAACGGCGACCACTTACGGAACCCATCACAGGCTGGTCAACACCCATGATGGAGTCAACCGGATGGTTGAAGGATAGGGTTCAACGAGGTGGGCTTGGACCCCTCCTGAAAACTGCAGGTGTGGGACCCGAATTTGAACCTGGATCTTCCAGGGTGGCAAGCCATAGCTTTACCACGTGGCCATCCAGCCACATATTAATAATTAATAATTACATTATTATGGCGCCCTAAGGTTAAATTCATGCTTAGGTACTTTTCAATTTTTATATGGCCCACTTCATCCTGAAGATTGTTTATCCAGCCCTCAGCAGAAAATAATTACCCATCCCTGATGTAACATGTCATAATATGACATAATGTCACATTGTATGTGCAAACTGGTATTGTACATTGTATATTCTTCTGGTATGCACAACAAAACAATGACTGGTCTCCTATTGCTATCTAGCAGGAAAATTTCCAAATTAAAATATCACAATCTCTTGCTTTACTTATCCAAATAAAGTTATAACAGCACTCTAAGCAAGGTATATTTCTTGATTAATAAATTAAGAATTTCCAAATTGTATAGGTTTTTAAATTATGTATACTTTCTGCTCAAATTTTGAATTTTTGGTATTTTTAAAAATAAAGTCCTGGAACTTTTTGATTCTACCTTGTATATAAAAATTATTATTACTACTAAGAAAATGTGTCCAAATGTTTCCTGGACATAGTTTGAAAACATATACAGTATTTTGGGAAAAATTTGATTTTGATTAATTGCACATTGATTTCTTCTACAGTTTCAATCATTCAATTGTTCTTTAATACAACTCTCATAATTTCCAGAAGATTCATGAACTTATCTATATTTCTGCTCTTTGATTTGAAAAAGATTTACTTGGAAAAATATCAAAATTCATAATGTAATGATATATGTACTAAATCTACTGAAAACTTGATAATTTTTCTGATCTTTATTATATTGTTCTAAGAAGAACTTTTTCTTAATTGGAAGATTATTTCATGCATTGATTTCATTTGTTATTTCAAATCTCATATTTATCAAAATGTTATATCATCATCAGATTAATTGAATTACAGTTGGTAGAAATTATTTGCTTTTTCTGAATTTATTAAAGCACTAGTATTAGTACTCCTGTCTTTCTTTAAAATTTAACTATATTTTACTTACAGCTCTATTACAGGATCCAAATTTTTCTTTATATAACATTTTTGGCCTTTCTAGGAGACCCTCTTCAGTATTCTACATAAATATTCTTATTGTAGTCGTTTTCCGAATACGAATACAATAAGAACATCTATGTAGAATACTGAAGAGGGTCTCCTAGAAAGGCCGAAAACGTTATATAAAGAAAAATTTGGATCCTGTAATAGAGCTGTAAGTAAAATATAGTTAAATTTTATTAAAGCATAAATTCAGAAAGAACAGACTTATTTATCAATATATAATGTATTGATATATTATAAATCAATATACAGTATATATAATATGATGATAATATTCATTTATCAATATTATGTGATTTTATCACAATATTGATGCTGTATCATGACAATGCCAAGGAATCTTGTGATGATATCTTGAATGTAAATAAAATCATTTTTCATATAATTTCTCTATTATAGCATTTTGAATCAGTTGGTTGATCACAGTTACATCACATAAGTGTGATAATGACATCACTCCATTGTTATGTCATCATGATGTCGTGTCAGTGTTGCGAAGACGTCATCCCAAATTAGAATATCATTCTGAAAGATTTAAATGAAAACATTTTCATTGCCATCACAAAATGCCTCAACCCTTCAGGTGATCTGGGTGATTTCAATGCAGAAATAGCCTATATTACCTCCAGGTAGTCTCTATGAAAATTTTGGTCCTAAGAGGTCAAACAGTGAAAAAGTCTTTGCAGAACAGACAGATAAACATTGCATTTTATATATATAGATTTAACAGAGAATTAAATTATAATGAAATAAATATTTTATAGAAAAATCAAATTATAGTAATAATTAACACAATTCAAATGGGATGTCAAAGTTAAAAATTTATTAAATGCCAAATACAAATTGGAATATATGTTTAATATAAACAAGACTAAAATCTCTGCATACTATGGCAATGGAACAGAATGATTATTCATTGAATGTTTAATGTCATACTATCATATATATTTGTGTATAAGCTGAAAATTTGTATTTGTGTTTTAGCTGAAAAGTAAAGAAAACATGTTCATAAAGAAAGGATTGGCTTATACATGCGATAGTTGAAAATTGGGAAATTTTTCATAAAATTGTGACATTTAGTTCTACCTTATTTATTCCTAATAAATACTTATTTCATATTTATTTTATTATTAAAAATATGCAAATATGCATTAATATTCATATTTAAATATATTCAGAAATATGATTCTATAGTCTACTTCACTTTGATATGGCAGTGATGTCAGTGGCATAGCACACAATAGCTTATCCTTCCATCATTAGATATTAAAATATAAATAACACATTTTCAATAATTTATCCACAATCGGATTAAGACATTTTGCCTATAAATCTGAAATTTTCATTATGTCTCTGATATTATTCTAAATACACTTTATAAGAATTTTTAATTTTATTAGCATTTTTCCATTTTTTATTTTATTATTAAAATAGTAATTTTCATGCACTCATGTTAAAAGTTATAATAAAAATGCAATTATATACTTTTAAATACTTTTATTATTTTTATTAATACTTAGGAATTGTTTTAATTCTTCCAGCATTGCAATGAATTGTCAAAAAATTAACAGAATAATATCTAACATGATTTGGCTAATATTTACCAAAAGGGCAGTTTTGGTCAATGAAGGTTATACTTAATGTTTATGGAAAATTTTCAGTTAATATAGAATTATGTTGATAAATATCTTTGTACAAATATCGATGTGGTAGAGTAAGCAGTAAAGTGTTGTTGTCAATAATATCATCGATAAGACATTGTCAGCATTTTCTATCAGTGGATGACTTATGATGGGACATTCATTACAAAAAAATAGTGATATGTTTCATGTGAATGGCAAATTTAGTAAAATTTTCATATCTGCTTAAACAATCTTTCATGACTTTTCATTTCAAAAACTTGTTTGATGGCGATACTGTGCCTTCATTCATTTCCCTTCCTAATTTTGTAAACAATCCTTACTGACACACTAGTTAATTCCATTAGCAAATCTACGATGTAAATTGTTGATTTATCTGGATTCATTTCTACCAATCTGCTGTAAACATTAAGTATATTCATAACAAAACACTGCTCTTAAAGGCGTCTAACTTAATTAAGGTTTAACAATAAGCATTAATAAGCAGTCCAAAGTTAACTCTCAGTAAAACATTTAATTTATTGAGGAACGTTTTCAGCTTTAAGTATTTATCTGGGTACGGCTCTCAAACATAAATACAATCTATAGAACGACAAACTGCTACAAACGCTGGTGTCATAGAACAAATTCGAAAATTAAAATAATTTAAATAGATTAAAATAATTAGAATCTTAAAAAAACATTAAATTAAAATAAATTAAATTAAAAATCCATAAATAAAAAACTTATTTCCTTTTGTGTACACAATAGTATCACTTTTACATAAGCATTAATAAACATAACAAAGTCACATCTTTGCTTGTGTCACCTATTCCTGTTCTGCTGTGCATTTTTATTCAATGCAAACTTCCAGGCTTCTGAAATATTAACAGATTGTCTCTCATTTATTACTCTTCCCTTGTTACTTCCTGTGAAAATCTGTAATTCTTTCGCTATAGATATTTCATTTATGTCGTGCAGCTGTTTAATAACCTTGGCATTTTGCCAACCTATTTTAACGTTGCATTCATACGCCCTTTTCACTAATGCTGTTGTTAAAACTCCATTCTTTATATCCCTTTCATGGTCATTCAATCTTTCTCTTAAATTTCTCTATGAAATTCTAGTGATTTTTATAACATTGATTACAAGTGATCTTGTTTACATTATCATTAAGCAGTTTTTAAATTAAATGAATGTCATATTTTGTTTTAACAGTTGAAAGCTGCAGCTTTCAAGTATTAGAAGTAATATAGTATATAACCTAGTGATTTTCCCAATCTGTTTTCTAGCACAAAATTTATTTGTTTTTATCTAATAAACATGATGATTGGCAACATTTTTCAATTTTCTTGCATGCCATTTTCTTTTTCAATGTTGATTAGATAAGATCATTACAAGTTCTCTATCTTGAAATCCTATATTAACATGCTAAATATAACAATCTTATGATAATATTGCTGCAAAATCATTTTATTTATTATTAATTTTAAAATGTTTTTATAGTTTTTGAATTTTCAAAAATTTTAAAATAAAATAGCACATTTGTATAGTATAAATGCAAAACTCATAATTAGAAGTAAAATTATAAATTAAAAAATGCATATATGTTTAGTTGGATCATATATTTTTACATGGTATTATTTTAAAGAAATGCTGTTTTTGAAATATTTTTGCATTGTTTACTATATTATTTTATAGAAAACTGGTAGTGTTCAAAAACAGTTTGTTAATTTATAGTAAAATATTGATAACTATTTTTCACTATATTTAAAACAAAATTAATTTATTCACAATTACAATAAATCTAAGCTAAAGCATTTTTAACTGATTTACCATGACTGTTAAGGGAGATTCACATAATCAAGTTGAAAGTAGATACTCTCTAATACATAACTGTCCTGACCCATCTATGAATGCATATTCAATATTTCTCTTCCTGTATATCTTTGTAATGTTTATTATTAGTTATCAATGTTTGGCTTTACATTATTTTATCAATATATTTTTAAACTGTGATTATTTTCATTATGTTTTCTAAGTACAAAAAAGTAAATGTGTTAATGTTGGTATGTGAAGGAATGGTAAACTAAAAGTATATTATTATAAATACTGAATGAATAAAATATACAGATTAGAAAAAATTTACATATACAAAATGAAATTCACACTATTGGCATTATTATGCACTTTCTTAGTATTTATTCTACAGTGAAGTATGTTAAATATTTAAATTATATTTAAATTAAGACATTTTTTAATTTACAATAAAATATATTTTTGATAGATTGCTTGAAGTTTTATATCAACTAATCATTGTATGGAAGTTATTAGATTTTCAATCCAGTACTTAAATCAATTCAGTTGAAAAAAAATCTTTTTCCAAATTAGAAATTAAATTTAATAAAATTCCATATGATGATTAGTTGACATTTTTAATTTAAAAAAGGATTCTTTTTTCAAATTAAAAATAATGACAGAACATTCAAAAGAGACATAAACTGAACTAATATTTCATATGTAATCTTTATATTTTATAAAGTTGGCAAAAGATGCTGAAATGTAACTGCAATTGTTTATCTGAAACTATGATATTTTAATATATTATATATGTTACTGCTCTTACTATATCCATTTCTGATATGAAAATGAAAAAATTGAACTGCAGTTTTCAGAAATGAAACTTAATCTGAATGCACAATTTTTACAATTTTTTGAATACAGTAACAACTCAGACTTGAATTCTTCAGTTTAAATCTCTGATTTGAATAATATCAAATTACTTTTAATAATAAGAAAGACATTTAAAAATCTCTTGAAGGAGAAAATAAAATTAATTAAAAAAAAGAATAATTTCTACTTACTCTCTTTCTTTTGACTCCATTAACAACTTTCTGAGACCGAAGAAATCGACCTGAGTAAAGAGAAAACTGATAAAATTTAAGCTGGTTGTTGATATATCATATATAGTATATAATTTTAAAAAATATATTAATTAAAAA
>AYEL01091046.1:0-85328 GCA_000484575.1 Olivierus martensii | reverse complement strand
CTCTTTCAGATGACAAAATATCGGCAAAATCCCAGACACATTGGGTGTGATGTTCCCTTGTAAGAATTAAATATATACTTTTATAAAGGTTTTTAAAAAATAAACTCTATAATCTGGCACTTGTCCTATAAAATTTCAGTATGTTGCTTTTTGCTAATATGATATTTTTATAGCTCTTATAAGCAGGAGTATTATTATATCTTTATAAATTACGTTCAAACTTTATATTACTCTCTTTTTATTTGGTTAATCTGAAGTGCTTTTGACATATTCATAGTTCTCTTCATCGGTGCAAACTTTAACTAGTTATAGAACATTGAATATAGAATATAAGAACTAATTTAAATTAAGAAATTTAAGTTTATTAATATAGAAACAAGAACATTAAAATTAAAGTCTAAAACCTGTGTTACTATACAATAATTCAAAAATACATTGAAATAACATTAAGACTATACATGACATAAATATATTACTTTGATATAAAAATTATTATTGTTATTGATGACGTCACTATTGAGGTATTACATTATAGTTGATTATTGTTTTCATTTTTTCTGGCACCAAATCCATGCTGGACTGATTGCATTAGATTCTATAGTGTTAGGCCTGGAATCCACTATACCTGAAAACATATCTGAAACTGAAAGTGACACAGCTTCCAGTTTGTACGCTGTATCTTGGCCAGAAATTCACCTGAAAGTACAGTATAAATAAATTTAACATTTCAGTTTCAGTCTAACTACATAACCAATCAGAGTTTAGTATTCAGTAGATAAGATTGCAGTGCACAGACCAAGAAACATTTTCGGTTCAAGACTTTTAGGTTCTGTGCATTTAATGCTATGAATAATAAAAAACTCTTATTTTATTAATTTCTTTTGCTGTTTTGCTTCTTAATTTACTCGTTGTTGGTATCGTAGTTTAGAGAGACAGACCGTCAGTCATTGGTGCATTCTGTAGCTTGAATATGTATTTGGACACTAGAGGGTGCTGTATAAACAAGTCGACAGAACTTTGTTTATGTGAAGCTTAAGCAGAAACTGAAAGTAACCTGAAACATAACTTTGCTTGTTTCAGTTTGTTATCAGTTTCAGTTTTCTGGTATAGTGGATTCCAGGCCTTAATTACATTACATCTTTTTAATTTCTTATCCATTATGCTGATCGTTTCCTCTATTCTGCCTTTCAGCGGGTTACGCTCCTTTCTAATAACTTTAGCATCGTCCCAGTTTGGAGTTTTTTTGTGATTTTGTTTTACGCCCCTTTCCAATCAGATAAATTACTAAAGAGCAGTATCACTTCCAATCACGGGCTACACCCACACCCATGGAAGGGGCCAGATGGTGAAGGATAGGGATCTCTGGGAAAGTGCAGCCCTAGGCTATATTTCATTGATGCAATATGGCTCTTTCTCCCAAAAATTTTGCCCACCCCTGGTCTAAATTAAGTCTTTTACTGCAATCTCATATTTTATATGCATTTTTTATTTTATGTTTTTTTATTGTAAACATTAACTTTTCTTTATACAGCTGAAATTTTTTAGTCCAATACTCCTGGAGTCTGATAATTGCCAGTACAATATTTTTACAGCTCTATAAGCAGGAGTATTATTATATCTTTATAAATTACACTCAAACTTTATATTACACACACTTTATTTGGTTAACCTAAAGCACTTTCAGCATATTCATAGCTCTTCAAACTTTAACTAGTTGTAGAACATCAAATATAGAAAGAATATAAGAACTAATTTAAATTAAGAAATTTAAGTTTATTAATATAGAAACAAGAACATTAAAATTAAAGTCTAAAACCTGTGTTACTATACAATAATTCAAAAATACATTGAAATAACATTAAGACTATACATGACATAAATATATTACTTTGATATAAAAATTATTATTGTTATTGATGACGTCACTATTGAGGTATTACATTATAGTTGATTATTGTTTTCATTTTTTCTGGCACCAAATCCATGCTGGACTGATTGCATTAGATTCTATAGTGTTAGGCCTGGAATCCACTATACCTGAAAACATATCTGAAACTGAAAGTGACACAGCTTCCAGTTTGTACGCTGTATCTTGGCCAGAAATTCACCTGAAAGTACAGTATAAATAAATTTAACATTTCAGTTTCAGTCTAACTACATAACCAATCAGAGTTTAGTATTCAGTAGATAAGATTGCAGTGCACAGACCAAGAAACAGTTCAAGACTTTTAGGTTCTGTGCATTTAATGCTATGAATAATAAAAAACTCTTATTTTACTAATTTCTTTTGCTGTTTTGCTTCTTAATTTACTCGTTGTTGGTATCGTAGTTTAGAGAGACAGACCGTCAGTCATTGGTGCATTCTGTAGCTTGAATATGTATTTGGACACTAGAGGGTGCTGTATAAACAAGTCGACAGAACTTTGTTTATGTGAAGCTTAAGCAGAAACTGAAAGTAACCTGAAACATAACTTTGCTTGTTTCAGTTTGTTATCAGTTTCAGTTTTCTGGTATAGTGGATTCCAGGCCTTAATTACATTACATCTTTTTAATTTCTTATCCATTATGCTGATCGTTTCCTCTATTCTGCCTTTCAGCGGGTTACGCTCCTTTCTAATAACTTTAGCATCGTCCCAGTTTATCTTATAAATTTGATTTTTTACCTGCTTATTGACTATAAACGAATTAAGACAACTAACTAGCACACACAGCAGTATCAAAAATAGACTAAAAACTTTTATTTAGTAACATTTTCGATATTATAAATATCATCATCAGCAGCTTCCATTATGAACAATGGCTAACAGAACTCTTCAGTTAAAAACTAAAGTTAACTGTTAAAAACTAAACTAAACTAAACTAAAGTTCTGTTAGCCATTGTTCATAATGGAAGCTGATGGTGATATTTATAATATCGAAAACATTACTAAATAAAAGTTTTTAGTCTATTTTTGATACTGCTAAGTGTGCTAGTTAATTGAATTCGTCCCAGTTTATTACTGCATCATAGTTAGCAATTCTTTGTGACAATATGAAAGATTATCCACGGTCAATCAGTTAAGGAAATGCTGGACAGTTTATTTGAGGTAGGACCCCTCCCATATGAAGTACTAGAAGTATATGACTTTGAATCTTGATATCCTAAAATTGAAATCGAACCAGCATGCCTAGAACTATTCTGCCTTCTATTCTCATATCTACTACAGAAAGACTGTGAACTGACCATCATTAGAAACTTATGCCGCATCTTAATACATAGGTCGTACTTCATTATTAATAGTATTTGCAGTTAAATAACGAAAGATACCCCAATTGAAAGCCCCCTTGCATGTGTCCTCGCAGAATTAGTAGTTCGTAAAAGAGAGGAGAATATTATACCAAAGTTAATTACAGACATATGACTTTATAAGAATTATGCTGATCGTTTCCTCTAATATATGTTATGAAAACTTTAAAAGTGATTTTTGCACGAATGACTGAGAGGTGCACTTTACTATTTTCAGATTTTATTGTGCCTATGATCCTCTACTAATGTGCCAAGTTTGAAGAAAATCTGTGAGACGAACATCTGGTCCTCTCCTTGTTAGTGGTAAAAGAGAAAACAAGTGATTTTATTGTGCCTATGATCCTCTACTAATGTGCCAACTTTGAAGAAAATCTGTGAAACGAACATCTGGCCCTCTCCTTGTTAGTGGTAAAAGAGAAAACAAGTGATGAGTACGATATGGAAAGCTTTATTGTGACAAATCCTTAGGATTGATATTGAAAAGACAAGAACAGGATGAACTAACCATTAGTTATTTAGATGTGAACATTAAAATTATTAATGTGAATATGTCACATCAGTATTTAAGAAGAATACATAGAGACCATTTTTTATTAAAGCGACAGCAAAGGAATCATAACACTATAAAATGGCATGTGTCCATGTTTTCATTTAGGACTGTGCTACAAAGGGTAACAATGCATTGCAACCAGGAAACAGCTAATGAAGAATTAGAATGGGTACTCCACCAAGAGGAATAGCACGGTTACAACAGAAATGTCATCTTAAAAATATGGGAAAAAGTCACGCATAGTAACACTAAACACACCATCAGCGACAACAACAATACACATGACATGAACTGAAAGACATATATTGTAGAAAATAACAGAATTTTTAGGAAATTTAAAAGAAAATTAGAGAGGATGACTAACAATAAAATAGTATATAATAGAAGGAACACCATTTTTAATCTATTGCAAAATGATAAAAATCCTATAAAATGGAATGTATCTGCAGGGGTATACAAATTCCCTTTAAAAATTTAGATACACAGCAGGATGAAATATACATAGGATACACTTCCCAATCTTCACAAAAAAAGAGTAATAGAGAATAAAAAAGATGCTGCAGGAAACAGTGAGAACATGTCATTATTACAAAGAATTGATAATTACAATACAATAATAAACAGAGACGAAACTAAAGTTATTAGAAAGGAGTGTAACTCGCGGAAAGGCAGAATAGGGGAAACGATCAGCAAAATGGATAAGAAATTAAAAATGTGTAATGTAATTAACACTATAGAACCTAATATGATCAGTCCAGCATTGATTTGGTGCCAGAAAAAATGAAAACAGTAATCAACTATAACGTAATAACTCAATAGTGATGTCATCCATAACAACGATAATTTTTATACCAATGTAATATAATTATGTCATGTATAGTATTAATGTTATTTCAATGTATTTTTGAATTATTGTATAGTAACACAGGTTTTAGACTTTAATTTTAATGTTCTTGTTTCTATATTAATAAACTTAAATTTCTTAATTTAAATTAGTTCTTATATTCTATATTCAATGTTCTATAACTAGTTAAAGTTTGCACCGATGAAGAGAACTATGAATATGTCAAAAGCACTTCAGATTAACCAAATAAAAAGCGAGTAATATAAAGTTTGAACGTAATTTATAAAGATATAATAATACTCCTGCTTATAAGAGCTATAAAAATATCATATTAGCAAAAAGCAACATACTGAAATTTTATAGGACAAGTGCCAGATTATAGAGTTTATTTTTTAAAAACCTTTATAAAAGTATATATTTAATTCTTACAAGGAAACATCGCACCCGATGTGTCTGGGATTTTGCCGATATTTTGTCATCTGAAATAGCATAAACAGTAGATGAAGAATCACCCCTATATTGGGGACCACTACTCTAGCGTTTTCGAGAAAATCACCCCTATATTGGGGGCCACTACTCTAGCATTTTTGAAAAATCGCTTTTGAAATTTCAGAAATTTTTTTGTTTTACTTAAATAGCTAATGCTCGGAAATTCGACTATGTGTTGTAGTGGCATAGTGGCTACATCGGGGTTCCGACGTTGCTGTAGCTCACTAACCTCTTCTTTTTTTCGTCTCCTGTTTTATCGTCAAAAGTGTACTTTCTTTTATCCATTTCTATATTTTTAAAAGAGAAAATTCTGTACTATACTATATGTCTACGATAGCAAAGCTAAATAATATACAGTAATGTTAAACAGTTAATGGCAAAAAGCCCATCTTTCGGGTATGTATACGATAGCAAAGCTAAATAATAGTACAGTAATGTTAAACAGTTAACGGCAAAAAGCCCATCTTTCTGATGTTTCACCCCTTCAAAGCCAAGTGACTGTTCTTGGACTGCTCCTCATCCGGTTTTACTAACCAAATATTAACGGTAATTTGTTAATTGACATCATAAAAGGAGACGGAGCTTTGTTAGTAAGACTGGTCAATGCTTACAACTTGCATTAATCGAATATTTGCTTGCACTAACTGAAAAACGGTATCAATTTTATAAGTCGCACTAATTGAAATCGCATTATTTGAACTCGCACTAATCGAGGCCTACCTGTATTTCAAGATGGCAGCAATTATTTATTTATATATACACACCAGAAAAACTCTGAAATATTTTGTTCAGATCTATGAAATAAGAAACTTGGGTATAGTTGTATAAAACAAAGTCCAAACTAGCTTATTGGATTTTAAAAGAAAATTATAGATGCTGGAGTGCTTTTGGGCTGGACTTGCCCCTCTTCAGCTACAAAGAGAGAGTGAGTGTTAAGAGAAAGTGGAACATTGTATAAACAAGCATAAATTGTGATGTTAACTCCAAGTGTCAGGACAACAGTATTTACAGCTCTTAAATACTATAGGTATGTTGATTGATCAAGAACTCCCAAGCACTGGATATAGAATAACTCATCCTGTCCAACTTTCTTTTTTCTCTTTTGAATTAGTCCAGAAAATTTATATATATATATAAAATCTTTTAAGGGAAAAATGTTAAGATATGATATATAAATATTAATTTTTAAATTGAATCACATTGTAAATAATTATTTAAATTATTTTTATTTTTGCATGAAATATTAAATTTAAATTTTTTTTATTGGCTACAAGTATTAATACAATTATTTTTACAGCCACATTAGGTGTTGAAGTTCATCCATTGGTATTTCATACAAACAGAGGTCCTATTAGATTTAATGTTTGGGATACAGCAGGCCAAGAGAAGTTTGGAGGGTTGAGAGATGGTTATTATATCCAAGGTATAGTATTGATAACTTGGAATTAAATATACAGATGCTCCCCTACTTGCAATCATATGAATTATGATCTGATCTCATAGTTGCTCTTATGACATTCAGAGCTTTATTTTCACAGTATATTGGCTAGAAATATTTTATCTGTTTTATTAAAAATTTACAGTTGGTTAATGGCTGCCTATTAAAGCAATTACCTGACACCTTAGTTCAGTTCCAAACAATTTTATCACCTCAGTAGACCAGATTCAATTCCAGATTATTTTACCATCTTGGAGGATCCAATCTTCCATTATTTAAAATTGCTACAATTTACAACCATTTTCAATCTATGATGAGAGTTATCAAAATATAAAAGAAATTTCATCACAGGTCAAAAATGGAATATTCTGGAAAATAAAGTATGATTCTAAGTAAAGGAGCACCTATATTAACAATAATGAATTAAAAATATGAAGATACAAATATTTTTAAACTAATATTTTATTAGGACAGTGTGCAGTTATAATGTTTGATGTTACTTCACGTGTAACTTACAAGAATGTTCCCAATTGGCATAGAGATTTGGTAAGAGTTTGTGAAAATATTCCAATTGTCCTCTGTGGAAACAAGGTGGATATAAAGGATAGAAAAGTAAAGGCAAAATCCATTGTATTTCACAGGAAGAAGAATTTACAGGTGATTATTAGAACAGTTCAATTTGATTATAGTATGAATAAATTCCATAAAATTGCTTTGTATTTAAGTTTATAGCTGTCTAATCTAAAATTGAATTTATTAAATATATATTAACTCTTGATTTACATGGTAGATTGATTCAGCAGAAGTACTGTGCAAATTGAGATCAGTTTTGTAACACTTAATTAAATAATTTAGATTTTATTTAAAATAAATTAAAACTAATTTTATACAGAATTTAAGAATAAAAATGCAAACTATTCAAAATGTATGAAAATAAGTTTATTCTATATTCTTCTCTTATTGTTATCGAAGCTGTCTTCTTTCTCAGTTCAAATTTTCCATTACTTCTGTTAATTTCCATTATTTTAGATTTTTAAAAATTTGTTTTCTAAAGAAATTTTCACAATTAGCTTAAAATCCATTATCAGTGTTTACTTTTTACTTAATTCCATATAAATTATTCTTATAAATTCAATTTTTTACCTGCTTATTGACTATAAACGAATTAAGACAATTAACTAGCACACTTAGCAATATCAAAAATAGACTAAAAACTTTTATTTAGTAACATTTTCGATATTATAAATATCATCATCAGCTTCCATTATGAACAATGGCTAACAGGTAGTTCTGTTAGCCATTGTTCATAATGGAAGCTGATTATGATATTTATAATATCGAAAACGTTACTAAAAAATGTTTTAGTCTATTTTTGATATTGCTAAGTGTACTAGTTAATTCTTAATAAATCTATTCATATTGATCTAAGGAATTTCATAATTTCCTTCCAAATTTTAAGCTGCAATCCATGTTTGGATCAGTGCTGAGAAAATAATTTATTGAAACATTAACATGACTGATGATTTATTATTTTATATATTAACAATTCTAATAAATTCTATATATGTTATGTACTTATATAATAAACATATAAATTAAATATATGTTAATTAACAATTCTAATAATTGAATATTATATAAAAATTAAAAATCATGTATATTGTTCAGTATACATAGAGGTTGCTCACCAATACTGGTGGAATAACTAAAGATTTTATTATTCGTCATCTGTATTCTAAAATAATACTGTGATCATCTTTGTTGGAATTAAACTGTGTTAAAATGAAATTGTGCAATTCAAGTATTGTGTAAATTGAAGTTGAGTGTATTATAGACTTAATTAACAGAAACTGCTTAAATTGATTATAGTATTTAACGAATAAAAACAGCACTGAACAGCAGCGTAAGATAAACACTTTAATAAACTATTCTGTGCTAACGTTTTCAGCTACATTTCTAGCTGATGTAGCTGAAAATGTTAGTGCAGAATAGTTTATTAAAGTGTTTATCTTATGCTGCTGTTTAATGCTGTTTTTATTCATTAAGTAGTATTATAAAGAATTTTTCAAACTTATACAAAACAACTTAGATAAATTTGACTCCATATAAAAAAATTTTAGCACAGAAAAGAGTTTTAAAATCATCATAATAATTTAATATGCAGTGATTACAATACTGTTATAATAAATTATTGATACTGTTGATAACATTAACTATTGTTAGTTAATTTTCATATAGTATAATTTAGTTAGTTAATTATAATAACTATTATATGATATAAATTATACATGTGTATTATATTACAATAATTATATTTCCTCTCTTGTCAATATCAGTGTATCTTAATGCATCAAATATAATTTCACCAAATTATCTATCAATGTAAGTGGGTACATTTGACTTATTTAATGTTGTTGTAAGTTGGGGAGTTGCTGCAATTAATATTAATTTCTTTATTCTTTATAGCAGAGATTCCTAGCGAGATTGATGAAATTTTAAAGGGGGTCTATTTTCGAAAACGTTATGCCACAATAAAAAATATTCCACTTGCTTTAGTGCTGTATAGGACTAAGTATTAGAACAAAATGGCATTCATTGTTATACATGTGTTTATACATGGATTGGCTTAAATGTGATTATAAATAATAAATTATGATTTTAAAATCATATAAAGAACAAGCATTATTAGCAGGAAACAAAGTTTTATTTATGTAAAATTCGAAGTTTGATATTCAAATTAATGAGTTCTATAATGTATATTAAATTACTTTCATGTATTGATGAGATCTGTAAGAAAAATGGAAATGTTTTACATAAATAAAAATCTGTTTCCTGCTAATAGTCCTTGTTCTTTCTATGATTTTATTAAGAAAGCAGGTATATTTATGTTTCTATTATGATTTTAAATTATAACAAATGATTTTAATTATTAAAACAATTATAACAGTCTTTATTTGTAATTTGTATGCACTGAAATTTATTCTAAATTCAAAAATTACTATTTCAAAATTATTTGATAAATTTTGGATTATCATTTTTTAATCCGTTGCTTGTTGATTGGAATAAATATGCTATACATGTACAATCATGAATAAACTTATCCAAATATAAGTTGATCTTCTAGTTTAACTCATAAAAAGTAGTAAAATATTAAGAGCCATATATAAGTTAAACTCAAATATAAGTTCAACTCTTGTTCTACCTTTCAAAATAATAGCTGAGATTTGGACCTTTAGAACAATAGCTGAGTCTCAGCTCAGTTTTAAGTCTCAGATACATGCCATCAAAGGACAATAGCTCTGTTCCACCTAAAGGCACTACAGAGTCTGTAAAACAATTTAATCATAGCTACCACTGGGATGTAGTTTGGCATTGCCTCCCCTGCATCCATGGTCCACTCAACTGATATTCCCAGAGTTCCAGCTCAGCTGCTCCCTTTAGCCTGAGTGTTGCAGTGGGTCAAGGATTAAAGCTTCACTTTCCCTCTGAGATTCTCAATCACAGACTTCATTATGGCAGTGTTAAGATGGTTAATTTTCTGTAACCAAAAACGTTCCTAGTGATAAAATATTAACTAGGATTAAAGGGTTTTCTTAGATACTGCTCTCTTGTACTTGCTTTCTTAAGATTATTTCAACCTTTTAAACAGTTTTAATGATATTTATTTTTGTGAGATTTCAACCCTATTTCCTTTACCTTTTTCTCATGAAGTCATCTATTGACTATCAACTTACATGTAGATGTCTTTTATAAACACCTATAACTGTACATGATGATAAAACTTGATATCTGATAAACACTGTAGAAGTATCAACAGATGTTCATTTTTTTTTTGTCAACTAATATAAAAATATATAATTGTTATAGTTTAAATAAATTTCATGATATAATTAGAAATATGCAAATAAGATAAGTGTGTTCTTCAAAATATATATTTAACATTTTAAATCAATTTTAAAAACTAATGAAATGAATAGATTTTAGATTTATCTTTTTAAATAATCTTTGCCATAAATAAGTAATTTAAATGTATAAGTTTACTTAACATCTCCATAAACAATGCCTTGAAAAGGAAATAAGTTTTGTATATCTGACAGGAGAAGTTTTGTATCTCTTAACAAATGAAACAGTAAACATCAGAAATGACAATTCCTATTACCAATCCTAATAAAAAGAAACATCAAATTGAGCAAATGAGTCCATTAAGTTGAGGGAGAGGTATAAATTGTTCTTGGATCTCTTCCTCAACTTAATGGGATTGGTTGAGACACTGAAAGGGCAGAGACAGATGATGCAACCAAAGAATCGGAGACAGTCCAGTCTCAATGGCTTATGCATCTGTGGTTCTGCATAAATGTATTCTCTAGTGTTCTCTTGCTTTTTGTAGCAACTTCATATCTGTCTTTTAATAATACAATACTTCGATAACAAGAAATCAAAGTATTAATAGAAGAAAAAGTTAAAGTGAATCAGTGAATCCACTCTCTCAAGGTATTGTTTATGAGTGTGAAGAATTTCTTAAGTTAGGCAGGACATCTTCATAAATAATTAAAAGTGTTTTGTTGATTTTCTTAGTTATAATTACATATTTTAAAGCTGAGGTATTATTGCAATACATATATACAATGTCATTCAATACTATAAAAGCACTAAATCGCAGTATAGTTTAAAAAACATTTATTAATAAAATAAATAAATGTTTAATAAAATAAATGTTTAATGTTTAATGTTAAATAAATGTTATAAACTATACTGCAATTTAGTGCTTTTATAGTATTGAATGACATAAAAGGTATAAGCAGTTTTTTATTACAAGTTGATACATATATACAATATATGTTCTATATATTATTTGCTGGTGTCTTGTAATTTTAAATTGTTGGTTTAATAAGTGTATATATTTATATATGAAAAAATAAACATTTTATAGTGTTAAATTGTAAATTGCAAAATTTCTGTTGGAAGAGGTCAGTTTTTTGTAACTAAAACGACTCTAACATGTGGAGAAAGTGCAAAGAAAATATTTAGAAAATAAAATAAACTAAGTTGTGTGGTGTCCTAATGAACTCTGGTATTGTGTGTTGTTCTTTTATCTGTAAGATAACTATACATCTTTATAACCTTACAATAAAAAATTGACAGGATATTACTTATATTACACATTAAAGCTGAAATTATTTCCCAAAGACAAGTTTTTTCAAACCAAAGTCCCAAACATTGAAGCAGAACAAGACCAACATTCCAGAAATGCAAGAACCTTCGCCTAAACTGAATTTGCCAAAATTCACACAGGAAATCGATCCCAAAGCATGGATTGTGACTTTTGAAAACTAATGTAAGTTTTTTAAAATATTTTGAATGACTATAAAAAGTTAAATTTTTGCAATTATCTTGAAGGCAATGCTTGACTTACTACTTTAATACATTATATAAAGAAGACAATTGGAAATAAATTAAATCAAAGTTTTTAACATGATTCTCGAAACTGATTGATTCATCATTTTTAAATTTTATTAAAATTTGTCAATGGTCAGGAGAAATATATTACAAGGTTTTCCTCAAAAAAAATTTCTGAAGTGAGGGTCGGCTTATACACGGATCGGCTTATATTCGAGTACATACAGTATTTTAATAGGAAGATGGACAAGACTTCTTGCTATAATAAAAAAAAATCAACGAAGAAAATATAATTCAACCTTTGACCAATGGTGTTGAAGACGCTTATAAAATGTTTATTGTTATTCACAACCAAATACTCTTGAAGCTTGGCTCAAGGCAGCAACTTGTTTCGAGGATGCACAACCAAGAGTCAAACAGCCTCAAAATTTAATTTTGCTTGACTAAGGAATAATAATTCACAAAATATTAATTTTGTCAGATCAAAATGTTTTAATAATTCACAGATCTCATAACATTCAAGACCAAGCTACAAGATTCATGCCATTCAAAAGGAAACCCGAAAACCACATCCTTGTAAATTCACAACACCAAAAGAAATTCTTAATGCTATGCACTTTCATATTGATTGTGTATATTCTAAGAAGATGTTAAAGGGATCTGAATCATTTGACTCCCCTTATACTTCTCAAGATCGTCTGGCTCCAACCCTTTCTCAATTCTTCCTCAAGCCTGTTTGATTACTCCAACTCATCAATATCAGGATGGGTCAGTGCAACAATGACATCTTGTATGATGCCTACAGGGAAAACAAGAACACTCTTAGAAACTCAAGCAATCATTGAAAAAAAGTTGTTTCCTATAATTCTTGACTCAGGTGCAAATATTTCTGTTTTTCCTGCTCATTTGTTTCAAAAGCAAGAGATTTTGTTAAATTAAGCTTTTGTAAATATTATTATCTCAGGCAAACAGATTTGTAAAGCCTCTAAATAAGGTAAAATTTAATTCTTACTATGGGTACTATTACCAATTATGTTGTCTTTTGCATTATTTCTTCTAGTAATGATTATATTATTCTTGGACTTCCTGTATTGCATCTTTTTAAGGTAAAATTTGATTTCAAAAACCTCACAGTTTTTCAATAGGATAAATTTCTATTTAATTTTGACTTGAGTATTATAAAAGATGATTTATTAAATATTTCATATTTATGTAAGACACAGAAGTGTCCCAATCCTAATAACTTTTTAGATCAATTCCCATTTAAATTGCATAAATTTAATAACTATCTTAATTCCTGTGATTCTCAGTTTAATTAATATAAGAAGTTATCATTTAAGTCTAACTGTAATTATGTGACAAATAATGTAAATTACTCCACTCGAGATGGCAATTGTTTTTATAAAGAAACTCAGACTCTACCTAAACAACTTTTTCCTACAAGATCCTCTTTTTTGCAATAATTTGAGGATTAATTTTATTGATTCAGTGTGTGACCCAAGCATAACATGTAAACAAAGAAATGACATTTATGATTTAATACAGGATAATATAAATATTTTTGCAAAATCTGAGTTTGATGTTGGCAAAGTTTAGGTAGAGCCTATCTCTATAACTCTATCTGATGTACAGTTTGTTCCAAAAAGGTAACCACCTAAGCAGAAGATGTTCACTTCCTTACAATACTTACAAACCAATGAGATTAATTGGTTCAGGCATGAATCGAGTTTGCACAACTTTAGACGATTCCATTTTTTTCTTCTAAGTGATAGGGTTAGGTAGGCTTAAAGACAGGTGTTCAATGACAGGTAGGCTTAAAGACAGGTGGGCTGCAAAAAGTGCTCGTTTTATAGATATTTAACTAGTTCTTCACTTATAGATAAATAACTGTTTATGGAAAATTTGTATTATTTTATATATCTAATCAATAAAGGCAAATGATTTACTGCCTAATAAAAATTCAACAAGACTGCACAAACACAAAGACAAAAAAGTAAAACGCAAATCCCTTTTGTAGTCAAAAACTTTAATCAGAAACGTTTTCAATGCACTCAGTGCCTTCCTCAGCTGCTACTACCTTCAGGAAGCTTAGCTTCTCTTCCAAGTGGAAAATCTTCAAATTTATCTTAACAAAAACTCTGGCTGGCTCAGCCATATTCATAATAAAAATTCAACAAGACTGCACAAACACAAAGACAAAAAAGTAAAATGCAAAGCCCCTTTTGCAGTCAAGCAGCTGAAAGTGCATTGAAAATGTTTCTGATTAAAGTTTTTGACTACAAGAGGGCTTTGCGTTTTACTTTTTTGATTGACTGCCTTCAATCCCAACAACGACATGAAATTTTTATGGCAATATATTAATATTAATGAGTTTACAGGAAAAGTTTTTTGGAAGTGTATGATTGGATACAAAACTTTTTCAATTTTAATCAACTGACTTGTGTAAAAAACTGACTCTTTTCTTTATACAAACCTTTTTTGGCATATGATTATATATTATACTGTAACTGAAATTATCAATAATACAATTTTTTTCTGTACAGCACATTCATTTATCATAAACTAATAAGAGAACTAATTATTCTGCTATTTATTATACAAATTATGAATTCAAAATATAATATCCATCAATATATTTTTAACATATTCACTGATGATATATGATTAATTAAGTAAATAATATATCATTTATCACTGATGAAATATATCAATGATAAATTCTGTAATATATACATCAATTACATAAAGTTAATAAATGAATAGCATTAATTTTATTTTTTCATAAAATTTTTTTTATTATTTGCAAAATTCATTTAATATAATACAGTAGATATGTTCATGCAATAATATACAATGCATAAAAAATTAAAATATTAAAATTAATAATTTAACTGAAATATTAAATTTTTAATGCTAAAAGAAATCTTAACATAGGAAAATAATTTTATATGAAAACATTAACATAATCAATTTGGGCTGGAAGTGAAGCATTTCAAACAAAAATTAAAAATCTATCAAGTTAAAAATTATAATAAATAATTAAGAACATAATTTATTTAAAATTTGAAAATATTTCTATATAAAATCCAAATATTTCCAAAGAAATTATTTTATATCACCTTGTAGTCCAGAAGAGACCAAATATATAATTTTAAAAAATTTTTATTTATTTTTATAAAAATGTTAATTTTATATTAGTGTTTTCCAAAACTATCAAAAAATAATATTTACTCTATTCCCATTCATAAAAAAATATCACAGTTCAAAATTTTCAAAAAACTAATACATTAAGATCAAATTGACAACTAGGTCCCAAATCAAATAAAATCTGAACTATCTTATAGGACTTTAAGTAAAATTAAAATGCAGGAGTGCTTTCGGGCTGGACTGCCCCTCATCAGCTGCACAAAGAGTGTGCCACTTTTCTCTGTGTAGCTGATGAGGGGCAGTCCAGCCCGAAAGCACTCCTGCATTTTAATTTTACTCAAGGTCCTATAAGCTAGTTTAGATTTTATTTTAATTAATACATTTACAAATAATAGTAAATTTAAATAAATAAAATATATCATTATTAATGCATATAAAGTTTTGACACTGCAATATAAATATTCTTATATGCAAATATATAATGAATATTTTTCTGATTTACATAGTCAGTTTTTAGTTTTTTTTTTTTTAATTTTTCTATGACAACATACTGCATACATGTAAAATATGTATACTAGTATAGATATTTTATACATTTTGTGTGTGTGCGTGTGCATGTACATGCACACATATAAACTAAATTAATATAAAACAAAGTCAAAATAGCTTATTGGATTTTATAAGGTCCAATAAACTAATTTGTACTTTATTTTACACACATATACTTAGGAGCAGCTCATGCATAGGCACTGAAGAACTACAGCACTTCCAATTTTTCTCGATATATAAATATATTTATTAATTCGTTTATATTTGCTTGTAATATTTAATTTTATCTTCAATAACTGTATTTCAATTCTTTTATTTTGTATAAAAAATAATAAAAAATCATCTTATAGCACTTAGGAGAGTGAAGGATGCTAGCAGCACTGTATTTATCACAGTGCTATTGCTGCTTGTGCAAGCATATGTACATTGTGGTAAAATGTGAGCAATTAGTGTAAATCGGCATTGTACATGCCGCAGTTCCACTGTTGTTTATATGCAGATTACACCAGTAGTCAATCACCATCTAGTTTACAAAGCATCACGATGCATTGCGTTGCCACTAAGTATCGCATTGCATTGCACATCTTCTTACTAACCCGGTAGTCAATAAGAGAGCAACGCATTGTGATGCTTTGTGTACATCAGGGATTGCCAACGGAGTCGGGTCGATGAAATTTTAAAGGGGATCAATGATGATCAAGGGGTCTATGGGGGTCGATAGCTGAATATGCACCAGCGATTGATTGGTATAATCAAGATCAAGATCGCATTGATTACAAAAAAATTTATTAATAAAATTGATAATTATTTATTGATATAAAGCTATAAAATTTAGTAAGGAAGAAATGATATGAAATAGATATAAGGGAAAAAATACACTAAAATTATTTAATATATTTTAAAAATATATTAATTTTTAATTTGCGATTGTCCGTTATTGAAAAGGATTGCATTTCCTCAGAAGATATATGAGCCACTTGCAAAGTTTAAAAGAAAATTTTAATGTTTGCTTCCAAGACATTGAAAATTTGAATGCGCCAGCATAGATCATAGAACCGCTGCACTGTGATATATCTGATTTTGATATTATGATACAAGAAGAGTTGATTGTATTGAAGGAAGATGTTCGAGCACAAGTCTTATTTGAAACACATGGGTATGCTAAGTTTTGGAATTCAAAAGTCATCCGAGAGAAATATCCCTAAAAGAAAGTTGTTACCTAACCAGCATTATTGACTTTTCCCTCTTCTTACCTAGCGGAAGTGGCTTTAGTCGAGTCAATAATTTACTACGGAAAACAAGAAACGTTTCGTCCAAAAAAGGGACATCAGCCAACCACATTTGACTAATAATATATATGATGATTATATAAAATATAAAAGATAACATATAAAGACTGTATAAATGTAAAATACATAATAAAATAAAATTTCTTTGCTGTGTTTTAGTGATTATTTTTCAGTTAAAATCAAGACTTTTTTAGGAATTGTTCATCTTTATTGTTTATCCTATTGTTTGATTTAGTTTAATTACTATTTGATTTTATTGCTATAAAATCTAACAGTAATTATATTAAATCAATTCTTATGTATTACTATTTATTGGAAACTAAAAGTAATAACTTTTTCAGTTCCACTTTCTAAAATCTTAGTGCTGATTCTTTGGTTAACTTATCAGCAGTTTAAGTTTAATATAAATAAATTGTTTTATTTATCTAATAACGTTTTCGATAGTAACTAATTTGACCCTCTTCAAGGGTCAAATTAAACAAATATTGTATTAGAAAACATTTTAATCAAATTTATTTGATTAAAATGTTTTCTAATACAAGAAAACATTTTAATCAAATAAATTTTGAACATTAACAGAAAAGTTTTTTAAATACGTATTATTGCTTTTTTGTTTCCATGGAGATCCAGAATTTAATACATGCAATTGTCTTATAATATTAGACCGATCTTTTTGTGTGTATTTTCTTTTCATTGAATCATTACTTCTTTTTACTGATCTAATTGACTTTGTGCTATTTAAACATATTTTCTTTTAATGCATATCTCCAGGGTAGAGCCAGCTCCTTACTCGGATATTCATTTATTACATTTTCCGTTTGTGAGCATCTTATAATCTCTAGGGTTTCATTAAATATAGCCTCCTTTTTATTGTTACATGTCTTTATTACTCTAGTCTTCCCATTTCACTTTATATTTTCCTCATAAACTGTTTTACTTAGAGCCATGTTTGTACTTGCCATTTAGTCTCTCTTATGCTCTTGAAGTCTCCTTTCTAAGGTCTTGTTATTCCTTCCAAGGATCCCTTCCTTTTAAGGTTATTCCTTCTAAGGATCTTATTCCTATATACTCTTCTCTCTGATTTTTATCTATATTCGTTATTGGAAACACATATACCCCTGTCATATCCTTGTTTTTTGTGTTGTCATTATTATTTTTAAATTTCGCATATAGTGTGGGATTTCTCTTTGGGACTAACGCTGTGTCTGGTTTTTTAGCTAGAGATTTCATCACTGGTAGTTAGGAAGCTGGGTATGGGATTGTGACATATTTCTGTGTACCTTGGCACTTTAGGTTTTCCTTTCTTATGTTAGAAGATTTTGAGATGACCGTATTTCCCTTAATATTTACTCCTTAATCTTCTTTAAGTACTTCTTAGTATAGCCATGTTCTTTTCCTATTTCTTCGATCTTTCTATATTCAGTCTCTCGTATCTCAATATTCGACGAGTGCATAATTGCTCTTTTATATAAGGCCCTAAGTGCTGATTTTTTGTACGTCTCAGTGTTTTGTGACCATTTCAGAATTAGGACCGGTATGCTATTCAATTTCCTATACACTTGGGTTTTGTATATGTCATTCTCTATTGTTACCTCTACATCTAAATAATGAATTTCTTATTTGTTAGTTGGTCCTTAATTAGCTTCAAGCCTATCATTGGTATGTCAGTTTTTTTCAAGGTCTATTATGCTTTCTTCATTTTTCCATATTATAAAGAGGTCATCTATAGATCTTATATAGAGGGATATTGAGGCTTTAAAGGACATGATTATATCTTCTTCCACTGTTCTTATAGTATTTCGGTGAGGACACCTTCCATTGGACTGCCTATCGGAACCCCTATAGTTTGTTTGTAATATTTACCTTTAAATGTATATATGCTATTATAACATATAAGATGTGCTATTTCCCTTAGGGTGGATGCTGTTATTACTTCTGCTCTGCTGGGAGATACCTGAGGAGGACTATATTCGTTATTGGAATTCTTCTCTAGAATAATAATAATGAATATAGATAAAAATCAGAGAGAAGAGTATATAGGAATGACCACAAGATCCTTAGAAAGAAGACTTCAAGAGCATAAGAGACATAAAAACAGTGAGTACAAACACAGTGCTAAGTAAAAGAATTTATGAGGAAAATATTGAAGTGAAACGGGAAGAAGCTAGGGTAATAAAGATATGTAACAATAAAAAGGAGGCTATATTTAATGAGACCCTGGAGATAAGATGCTCACAAATGGAAAATGTAATAAATGAATATCCGAGTAAGGAGCTTGCTCTACCTTCAGGATATGCATTAAAAGCAAATATGTTTAAATAGTGCAAAGTCAATTAGGCCAGTAAAAAGAAGCAATGGTTCAATGAAAAGAAAATACACATAAAAAGATCAGTCTAATATTATAAGACAATTGCTTAAATTAAATTCTGGATCTCCATGGAAATGAAAAAGCAATAATACATATTTAAAAATGTTTTCTTGTATTAGTAAATAAAAAAGTGTTAACTGAAGAGGGTCAAATTAGTTACTATCGAAAACCTTATTAGATAAATAAAACAATTTATTTATATTGAACTTAAACTGCTGATACTGTTTATTTTTTGGTTAACCAAAAATAATATTTTAACAATTACCAATTGCAATTTTCTGAATATTTCAATTCCGAAATATTAGCTGTTTATTGAAATTTTGGTGTTTCAGATCTTGTGCAAAGTCGCAAATTCTAACAAATATCAACAATATTAACTACAAACTAAATCTAACAGTTGTAATGACTCTGCAATCCAGAGTTCGGCCTGAGCTCAGTCTTTAACTAAATTCTAAATTAAATATAATTACTTTAAAACAATCTAACAACAATGGATGTTTAACCGGTAAACAAAACTGGAAAGTTACAATTAGAAGTAACGAATAGGTGTTAGATTGAAAACAACAATCAATGTTAGAACGTACACGAATAAATTGAATAAATTCTTAAACAAATTAAATAGCAAAAAATATAAATTTATTAAACTCAAAAGAAAGTTAGATAATAAGAAAATATAAATATATTAGACTCAAAAACACTTTCAAAAAAAGTGTTAATAAATGCTTTATTGAAACGATAATAAAGCAACAATCAATTAAAAAACAAAACTTGGTTAATCCAATTCAAATATCCAAAATCCACAGGGAATAAACCTTAAATACTACTAAACTCTAGTACTTCCACCACCGATACAAACTTCAAGCAAATTGTAGACCTTTATAAGAATTCCAATGTTACTTAACCAACCTTATGTCGATACAACACCTCGTTGAGTTGTTGGTTGCATCGGCTTTTATATCTGAATGACTTAGTCCTGTATTGCTTCATTTACATAAATATATGCAACATGTTATGAATTGATAACTCTAAGCTAATAAATTTAATATGACTTTCATCATTATATTATTATATTTTAAATTCATTCATAATTTTAATTATTAATAAATTTTACATGAATGGAAACCACTTAATAATAGCCATTACAATATTATATAGCCAGTCTTGCCTTCAATTTCTCTCCAGTACTTGATGTCTATGGACACGCAATTATTTTTTATAAAATGTATCAAATTTTGTAAAAAATGTGTCTTTTTGTGAAAAATAAATTTTAATTCTTACTATTTTTTTAAATACCTATACATATTCCTCAATGATTTAAAGTACATGTAATGCAGTACAGATACATTTTGAGAGAGAAAAAAAATACATGTTTATAATTTTGATGTTTTCCAGGATTCAACTAATTATTTTCCAGTTATGCAATATAGATACGAGAGAGAGGAAAAATACTGTACATGTTTATAATTTTGATATCTTCCAGGATTCATTATAATTATTCCCATTGGTTTTGTAGTTTGATTAGTGCGGTTTTGATATATGCTGGTTTTTTAGTTTGATTAGTGTGGTTTTGATATATGTGGTGTATTGCAAGGATTTATTAACCGCACTAATCGAAGGATTCCTTTATATACTATATGTAGTATATATCTAATAATAAAATAGTGTATTTTTCCTGCTTTAAGTGCTTTAGATTTCTTGTATAAGAAAATTATATTTATTCAGAAAAACTTTTATCTAATCACAAATTTAATAGGCTGTATTACAAGAAAGCCTATAAAATGTATTTAATCTTACAAATTTAATAGTTTGTTTACACATGTCATGGCATGACACAAAACAAATAGCTGGCCACACCATGAAATGGTGACCATCCAATGATGACCAATGTACCAATACCAATGATGACCAATGGTATTTTTAGAAACTATTAATTATGATAATCTACCATATTTTGCATCATAACATATTTCATATTGGGCTGTCACCTCGTAGTATTTTTTATCAGCTGATTTTAATGCTTTGCAAAATGTAAAGAATGCATTGGAAAGTAGAGTCAATTATTGTTATTCGCAGGTTCTGTATTCGCATATTCAACTATTTGTGAAAATTTATTTGTAACCAAAATATTGGTTACAAATAAATCCATCGATTTTCGTGGAGTTTTTGCACTTATTCACAGGCTCCCACTGAGCGGCGAAAATACTATTACCAATGTAAACTCTCTCTCTGTAATAAAGGAAGTTTTTTTACCAAATGTAGTCTCTATTGTTTTGCCGGAAAAGTCCCATTACTCTATCCTTGCTTATTCCACAGACTGCAGGTAGACCAAAAGCCTGTTCATATTATCTGCAGGTCCCACAGAAGAATGTGGCCCTATGCTTGAATGCAGCCTCAAATTTAGGTGCCTGACTTTCTGTGCATTTTCTCCTTATGCCGAGATTTTAGAAGACCTGAGGCTAAAGGCAATGCAGAAGGCTGACGCAGTTCAGAAAGACAATGTGTCAACTGCCACATCTAACATCCTGCAATATCAAAAAACTCCCATCAAAAATAAGATTTTTTTTTTTATTATATGGTTAATGTTTTGAAAAATTAAATAAAGATTACTCTAATTATAATACTGTATATAATACTGTAAACTGCATATATTGTAATTATTTGTAAGTACTGTAATACACATTATATAAGGTGTCTTTAAACAGAAAAACAGACACAAACCAAGAATGAAAATGTTGGGAGGTTTACAAGGAACCTAACTCTATATTTCCCATAGGCACAATGGTTCAGTATTCGCTAATTCAGTATCTGTGAAGAATTTATAGAACATAACTACCACAAATAATGAGAATCGACTATATTTAGTGATTTAGAAAAATTCTAATTTTCCCAAATTTTTCAAAAAAAAAATTATTCAATCCTAAAGATTTTGGTAACCTTTGAACTGAGAGTCTATAAAATCGCTTATAGGTTAAAAAAATTTCGACAACCAAAAAATTTAGGACCCATCATCAGAGAGAGATATTTTCAACCAATAAATGCAAAAAAACAATCTACAATTGTTGGACTGATTAAATCAGTATTGAAATTTTTTTTTAATTTTTTTTTTTGGTATTTTGTTCCACTTCCTTGATGTGTCTACACACCAACAGATCTCAACAGATTAAAGAAAAAATTTTTAAAAAATTTGTGAATGGTAATGGAATTGTGAGCATTGATCATCTATGCCTGTAACAAGATCAATGAGATCAATAAGGATATGTACCATTGAGTTATCATAAACATTGCAGTTTGCATCAATGAAGTTTCTAGACATAATGGTGGTCATACTGAATATATAATTAACATATAAATTTTTACAGGATAGATAAATTTCCGTGCATTTTTTTTCCTTTTTGTATTTTGGTTTCTGGTATTGTAATTGAAATATTTTATTGAGAAATCAAATACTGAATCATTTCATGCACCATTCTGCATTTCCTATCAGGGTTGATTTTAACACACAGAAATAGCATAGATTTCTGCCTGAAAGAGAAGAGTGCTAACTATATAAAGAAATAAGAATAAGTCATTTTTGTTCCCTCTCAGTAAGCTCCAGCCTCTTTACTGCCTGAAAGAGAAGAGTGCTAACTATATAAAGAAATAAGAATAAGTCATTTTTGTTCCTTCTCAGTAAGCTCCAGCCTCTTGTTTAATATCATAAAATATATTAAATAGTTCTATAATTATTATAGCAAAACTTCAGAAGATTGAATATCCATCATTTTTTAAATGGTGGATAAATAAATGATTGATGTTATTGAGACCATCTTTAATAACTTGACTTCTGCAAATTATATTTTAAGATATATTAACACTTTCTTGCAACAGCATTAAAATTTTGTTTGTAATTTGATACACTGTTTATTTTAATTTATCATCACTCTTGTAAATGTAAAACTTCTTAAAATTTTACTGTAGAATAATTAGACAATCTAATATTATTAGGTAAAATTTTGTTAAATATTTTTCAAAACTTTTTAATTAATATGAAAATTAGTACAGGAAAGAAAAATTAATAAATATTAGCATTTTTATGCATTTAATTGATGATAACTTCAAAAATTCTTTCATTATACAGGTAGGCCTCGATTAGTACGAATAATTGGTTCCATGAATTTCTCGCACTATTCGAAGTATTAACTATATGTAAAATATGGTAATTGGTTCTTGCTTTGGTTTGCCATTAGCTAACCTCACGATGAATAACCACAATGCTAACTTACCACTAACTGTTTAAGAAATATTTATTTTCATATTTTATATCGTTGTTCATCATCTAAATTAATAACTTACCAGGAATTGTGTCTCATACCATCACCAAACCAACCGCCAAATCGAAACCAAAATAGCGAATTGAAAGCGGAAGTTGAGCGCTGCCTGGCTGCCAATTTTGGGTCGAGAATTGAGTAGATAGTCCAATTTGCGATTAAGCATTGCAACTTTATTGAATCAGTAAATTAGTTCCAGATAGAACTAATAAGCTAAGTTAATGAACCAATGAGAAATTTTTAACAAGTTTTCTATTTGTTTATTAGCAGAATATGATAGCAAAGATAACAAAAACAAATTTTTTTCACAAGTTTTATTTTAAATAAAGAAATCAGGTAATAAACAAAAGAAAGTAAATAATGTGGGTAGCATAGCAGTATAATAGGCAAATAATAGCTAATGGCAAAAAAGCTCATCTTTCTGATGTTTCACCCCTTCAAAGCCAAGCGACTGTTCTTGGACTGCTCCTCGTCCGGTTTTACTAACCGAAAATTAACGGTAATTTGTTAATTGACATCATAAAAGGAGGCGGAACTTTGTTAGTAAGACTGGTCTATGCTTACAACTCGCATTAATCGAATATTTGCTTGCACTTACTAAAAAACGGTATCAATTTTATAAGTCGCACTAATCAAAATCGCATTATTCGAACTCACACTAATCGAGGCCTACCTGAACAATATTTTTGTTAAAATTTTATTAGATTGTGTGAAATTATTTTATTTTTTGCAAATAATTTTTTTTTTCAAAATATATATCATCATCATGATTTTTATATATATATATATAAAACATTGAATTTTTTTGCTGTTGACATCTATACTTTGCTTGTTCTTCATCATTATTTCAAGGTCATATTTTCAACTGAGTTTATAATAGAACAGAATATCTACAATAAATCATTTATAAATTAAAAGAGACTCAAAGATATAAACAATATTTATTATTTATATGATATTTAAACATAATTGTATTTTTATTTGTGAATTAAAGTGAATACAAAGTTTAATTGGTTAAAAATGTTAGAGCATTATTTCAAAATTCATAGTTTTGATCCAGGCTATGATAAAATTTTATTTCAAAAAATTTAACTCAACAGATACTGACACTGTAGTCCTAATTTAAAAATAATCATTAATTGCAGTTTAATTCTAATTAATTCCATTTGGGATTATTTGACTTAAAATATTTGGTTTAGACACATCTTTTATAAAAATTTTTAAGATCCTTCTATTTTAGCAATATAATTTTCCAAAAGACCTATATTAACTATAATCATTGGATGAAAGATGCAATTTTTATGGAATGATTAAAGATCAAATATTCATTTACACTCCCAGTAAAGACAGTTGATGACATATGAAATCATTGGCATGCTGCTCTGTACTCTACTTTACTGGTTAGAAAGAAAAGATTTTTGGCTAATTTTCTTGCTAATGCCATCATAATATCACCATATGTTGCACCCAGAAAATAAAATTATTTAAAATTAAAATAAAATAAATAATTTTTGTACAATTTATGATATGTGGATTATTTTATATTTTATGTTTTATTTTAAGTACTATTTTGAAGTTGGTTTCAAATAATTTATCTTTTACATATGAAGTGAATTGTAGTTTTATAAATAAATCTGCTTTGGTTTATTGACTTGAAAATGCTCCAGGGACAAAACTGGCAAAAAAAATTAACATATTGCTGTGAAATTTTTAGGATGTATTTAGAATATATGAGATGAAATTATATACAGTCAATTCTTGTTATTTGTGGATTCCATATTCGTGTATTCAACTATTCGTGACAATTTATTTGTAACCACAAAATCGATTTTTACAGTTTCGTGCTTATTTGCAGACTCCTGCTGAGCAGACAAAATAATGTTACCAATATAAACTCTCTCTCTCTCTCTCTCTCTCTCTCTCTCTCTCTCTCTAATAAAGGAAGTTATTTGCTACTAAATGTAATCTCTGAATCAATTTGCTGGAAAAATCTCATTACCTATCCTTGCTCACTCCACAGAATGCAGATAGGCCAAAAGCCTGTTCATATTATCTGCAGGTCCTGTAGAAGAATGTGACTCTATGCTTAAATGCAGTCTCAAATTTAGGCACCTAACTTCCTGTTCATTTGCTACTTATGCCGAAATTTTAGAAGGTCAGAGGCAAAATGTGACACAGACAAGGTTAATGCATTTTTTCAATGCAGTTGAGAAAGACAATGTGTCAGCTGCCACATCAAACAACTATCAATTCAAATATAAAGATTTTTATTTACTACATAGTTAATGTTTTAAAAAATTAAATAAAGATTACTGTAATTATAGTACTGTACACTGAATATACTGTAATTATTAGTAAATAATGTAATGCATATTAAATAAGGTGTCTTTAAACAGAAAAAAACACACAAACCAAGGATGAAAATGTTGGGAAGGAAGGTTTGCAGGAATCTAACTCAATATTTCCCATAGTAACAATAGTTCACTATTCGCTAATTCAGTATTCGCGAAGAATTTACAGAACCTAACTATCGCAAATGGCGAGAATCGACTGTATGTAAATTTTATAAATTTAATTGTAATCCAAGATATATGGATATGTTATTTTGGTAGTTTTTTATTAAAAAAAATAAAGAATAAGTTTTGGCAATATTTTTTGGTCCAATATGAAGTGTGAATATATAAAGTCATTTTTGGCCCTACATAAGGTAATGTAGATTGGATAAAAATATTACGAAACTTCATGCTCTGAGGGTTTAATGATATATAATACTTATATTATAAAAATTGTCTTTGATGTAACAGTTTATAAAGTTATGGATAATTAGGTCATAAAACTTTAAAATTGTGTAGTGCAACAACTAAAAAGTTATGGATAATTAGGTCATAAAACTTTAAAATTGTGTAGTGCAACAACTAAAAAGTTAAATAGTTTTTACAAATATAAGCATTATAAGACATGTTCATATTAACAATTTAATTTATAATATACATTTTATGAAAATAATGCTATTAATGCCTGTATTCACCATCTCAAGTTATTGGTAGAGTTAGAGTTATATGAGGAGTTATAGCTAAATTCATATTCACCAACTTCGTTCTGAGTCAAATGAACTACCCTAGCTGATAGCTGAGTTGTTTGAGAAACTCAGGGTTAACACATGCACATTAGATTAAAAATGGATAGCGTGTGCTATAGTGAGAATGAAATGATGTATTATAATTCAAAGGAAAAACTTTCAAGGAATTAGATTATTAGTGAGGAAGTTAATTCTGACCTGTCCTATTTTATTATGCACTTTTATTATTTATTGTTATTTTCATTATTATCATTACATTTTAGTTTAAGGGTTGACTTACTTTCACACTCTCTGTCGTAGTAGTTAGCAATCATGTGTTATGGAATCGGAAACCATCCTCCAGAAGAGTTGTCCCAGCTAATGACGTCATCATCTAATCTAAATACGTTTACCACTGATCTGACATGAGAATATAATAATGATCTTGTATTGATGCTTTGTTTGTATATAATTAAATTGTAAAGAGGATGACATGAATTGATAACTCTGTAAGCTAATAAATTTAAACTTGTTACATGTATTTATGTAAATGAAGCAACACGGGACTGTACGTCACTCGGATATAAAAGCCAACGCAACCAACGACTCATCGAGGTTTTGTATCAATGTAAGGTTGGTTAAGTGACATTGGAATTCTTGTAAAGGTTTACAATTTGCTTGAAGTTTGTATCGGTGGTGAAGATAGTAGAATTAAGTAGTATTTAAGGTTTATCTCTTGTGAATAGTTTATTTTTGATATTTGAATTGGATTAAACAAGTTTTGTTGGCTAATTACTTATTGCTTTATTATTGTTTCAATAAAGCTTTAATTAACACTTTTGTAAGTGTTTTTGAGTCTAATAAATTTGTATTTTTTGTTATTTAACTTATTTGAGAATTTCTTCAATTTATTAGTATAAGTTTCTAACATTGTTTTTGTCGGTTTAGATCTAACACTTGTTTGATATTTCTAGTTGTAAGTTTCCAGTTTTGTTTTCCCGGTTAACTGTTAGTTTGTTGTTGTTAGATCGTTTTGATTTAATTATATTTATTTAGTTTAGAATATAGTGAAAAACCTGAGCTCAGGCCGAACTCTGGATTGCAGAGTCATTAGAACCATTAGGTTTAGTTGTAATTAATATTATTGATATTCGTTAGAATTCACAATTTTGCAGATTATAAGTTTATATGTCGATATCACTTACAAAAAGATATTGTTCATACGTTATTGGAGAAAATCATGTTCGATAAAAGTTTATTTTATTAATAGCATGATCTTTTGCAGCTTTAAAATTTTTATAGCCATCCCATAAATTTACTATTTATACATGACGTGCCTGGAATACTATTATATTCATTTTCTGCAATGAAAAAAATTAAATTATATAAGAAATAGATACCACAGTCTAAATAACCGCATGCGCAGTCTGAACCCACACAACTAACTTGGACAGACTATACCAAGAATTGACCCTACACCCTCAGATCGTCCCAGTCTAAATAACCGCATGCGCAGTCTGAACCCACACAACTAACTTGGACAGACTATACCGAGAATTGACCCTACACCCTCAGATCGTCGGAACCCCGATGTAGCCACTACGCCACAACAACACGTAGTCGAATTTCCGAGCGTTAGCTATTTAAGTAAAACAAAAAATTTCTGAAATTTCAAAAGCGATTTTCTCGAAAACGCTAGAGTAGTGGCCCCCAATATAGGGGTGATTCTTCATCTATTGTTTATGCTCTTTCAGATGACAAAATATCGGCAAAATCCCAGACACATCGGGTGCGATGTTCCCTTGTTAGAGCAGTTATCTATACTTAAAGATAATAAAAATAACATTATTTGTTACATAAACAGCAAAAATTTTATGCTATACATAAGTACACATTGCATGTTCAAGAAAATAAGATATTTTCATAATCATAAACTAGCAAGTTCTGCTGCTTTTAGGAATACAAGAAATCACAAGCACTTAAAGAAGGAAAAATACACTATTTTATTATTAAATATATACTACATATATTAATAATAATCTCTGGTAACATTTTCAGCCTTCTATTGGGTGTATTGCTCTCCTCAGCCACTTCTCATGTTTCAAATGTTTTCAGAGAATCAGCTGAGGAGGGCCATAGAAGACCAAAAACGTTACTGGAGGTTATTATTAGTATATGTAGTATATATCTAATAATAAAATAGTGTATTTTTCCTGCTTTAAGTGCTTGTAATTCCTTGTAAGATATTTTCTTTATACAGTGTTGTAATTTGTTTAAAATAGAAATATTTTTTTTTTTTATAAATATCAATGACACCTTTAATAATGCTTTTTTAATACTATATATAAAAAACTGAAATGATTTAGTAGAAAATGCATCATAATTCTAGGCAGTGCTTAATCATATTAGAATGCAATTAAGGTATTGGACTTCCTGTAAAGCATCACTGCATTAATTATTTTTATTTTAGAGTTTAAATATATAAAAATTACTATTTTATATTATTGATTTTTTTTTTATTATATTTAAGCTAATGTGTTACTTTTATACATAACATATTAAATATTCATATAAATCTTTGCTAAAGAAATTTTTGATTTATATTATTTCTTTCTGAAGTAATAATTGCAATTTTATAAAAGGAATCCATTAAATAATTGATATTTTATCATTTTTTGTTGATTATTTTAAAATTATTACAGTAATAAGGTAAATAATATCAAATTTTAGAAAATGTATATTTTAAAAAATAATGATTTTAAGTAAAACTAAAAATATTAATTTATTTATTTAGAAATGATAAAAATTAGTTAAATTGAAAACAATCAGATAAATATATTTTCCTGATTTTATTTTTTGAGAGATGTCATTTTATTTAATTTTTTCATAAAAAATAAGCATAACAAAAATTTATTTGAATAATATAAAATTAAAAATAAAATGATTAATAACTTATAAAAGAATAAAGAAGAGCATTTAAATTTACTAAAATATTAATTAAACTTAATTTTAAATGCCCTAGTACACAGATCAATCTAGATTGAGGAGTGTGGCAGTGAATCATAACTACTTGCAGGACCATAGGAGTTGTCAGACCACAGAATATTGAATTAAAGTTTCAATCTGTATTAACTTTAAATTTTTATGATGTTATTGTTAATTTTCTAAGCAGTCAAGGATAATTAGCTATTTTATAGTATTCTAATTAATAATACTATACTGTTCAAATATCAGTATAGTAGTTGTTTGCTTGACATCAACTTTGTTAAGTGCTTGTCAAGATTTTATAAAATTGTTAAAGTTTCAATTAATCTTTATTTATTGTGAAAGTTTTCATTATTATTTTGAAATATTTTAATCCAAAATTAAATCAATTATAGATAGCAATAAGAATTTAATGATAAATGTAACTTTTTCTATTTTGTTTTAAATTGTAAATTAAATAATATAAAGTAATGCATTTGTGATAATTTAAAATAATTTTTAAATTCTTTTTGTAACAATATTTATTATTATTAGGTCTATTAATATTACCAATTATTTTGATGGAGAATTTGAAATAGGATAAAGTTTTGAGAAGAAAAGCTAGACAAATTGTAGCAAATGTAATAACATTCACGGAAGAAGAAAAATGAAACGGTAATCCAAAATTACCATTTGCTAGATCATTAAATTGTGCTGTAGAAATTTGTGGAACTTCAATTTGTATCATAAAAAGAAGTTACTCTCCAAATTATCTTTAAAAAAGATAATTTGGAGAGTAACTTCAATATTCCTGGAAAAAATAATAATAATTTAAAGAAAGCTCCAAAATGGTATTTAGATGATTTTAATAAATGTTTCATTTGCATAACTATCCATAATTATTACATAGAGAAGAAAGAAATCAATATTATCAAGTTTACTAAATAAGATTAAGAGGATATGTAATTTTGATGGAGAAAGCACATTACACAAAATTTTACAAGACAGGTTTTAAATAAGAAAAATGGAATGGATGAAAATTTTTGATTGAATGAAATGGCATTATTAAAAAAATGAAAGGAGTTTTTAGAGGAAATAAAAAGAAATGGCACATTGCCCAATCCTAAATTTGTAATTTATCAAGATGAAATCTAGATTCATACAAATCACGTTTGTTATATAGGTTGATGAAACATTAAAAGTAATAAGGCATCTACACTTAAAAGTACCATCATAAAAAGGAACCAAATATATTAGCCATTCTATTTAAAAAGATGATTTTCTGTCAAATGCTGCACTGTTTTTTAATTCTAAAAAAATCAACAGGAGATTATCATCATGAAATAAATGCTAAAAGGTTTTTAAAATGGTTTCAGGAACAACTGATATCAAATTTACCATCAGATTTTTTATTTGTTATGGATAATGCCCCCTTACCATGCTATTAGATAAGCTCCAATAATGATTTTATGAAAAGCAGCTTTAAATCAGATAACTGTAGAAAAATGGAATGCATGTGTTTAATAAGTTAAAAAATTGGGAATGTACTGAAATGCAAACAATTTAGTAAAAGAAATTTTAGAAAATGAAACTGAAAGTTTATGGTAATGAAATCATTACTTCTGTAATTGGTCAATGCAATTCAATGGGCTTGAGTCCTTGACCCAATGATAAAAAATAAGGAAAGGATCCTTTTTTGTATCTGATTTTTGTGGTTTTGTATTACACTCAGTCCTCGATTTACACGGTAGATACGTTCCTGGAAAAATCGTGCAAACCGAAACCGTGTAAAACGAGATGCAGATTTCATACAAAATAGAAGGATATGTTCAATTAAACTGTAAATCGATCTAAAGAAGATAATGAAAGTCGAGGATATGTTCTTTATAGCTATGTAAAACGAGATGACAAGTAAAGTCGAGTATATGTTCTTTATAACCGTGTAAAATGAGATACCGATTAAAGGGAAAGATTGGATTCATTAATTTTTAGAAACAATTTAATGCTTATACTTTTTCAATTTATTTTTGTAAATGAAAACATAAACATTAATTAACATCGAATACAGTAAAAAAAAAATTAACAATATTCCATACAAATAAAAACAATGAAAGCATTCAAACATAAATAGGAGAGCTGCAAGTCTGAGTTGAGTTTAGTTGAACTGCGAAACTTGGACAGTAAAAGTTAATACTCGCGATAAATTGTGAAAGCGAAAGTGGACTAAGAACTGTGAGTTATTCTAATTAAAGACATAGATTAGTGTTGTATGAGATAATTATCGGATTTTGTAGTGAATTTAGTAAAGACATAGATTAGTGTTGTATGAGATAATTATCGGATTTTGTTTTCGATTTAGTTATAGTGAAGATAGATTAGTGTTGTATGAGATAATTATCGGATTTTGTATTGAATTTACTGTGAAAGCGAAAGTGGACTAAGAACTGTGAGTTATTCTGAAATAAGATAGTATTGTATAAGATATTATCGGATTTTGTATTGAATTTAGTTACAGTGAAACAAAATTATTTTATTTTGTGTGTAATTATTTTGTATTGAATTTAGTTATAGGGAAACAAGATTATTTTGTTTTGTGTCTTTATTGGAATATTTAGTTATAGTGAAACAAGATTATTTTGTTTTGTGTGAATAAATTGTACTATACACAAGATTATTTTAGTGTGTAAATAAATTGGACTATACGAAATATAGCTGTATTCACTCTTTGTTGTATTGAATTTAGTTATAGTGAAACAAGATTATTTTGTTTTGTTAATTGGACTATATGAAATATAGCTGTATTCACTTTTTATTAATCTCTACGAACTCGTAAACTATATAGCTGTATTCACTCTTTATTAATCTCTATGAACTCGTAAACCCACAAAATGTGACAATATGATACTTTTTTAATTTATAAATGGCATGCAAAACTAAAAACTCTTTTAATTTATAAATGGCATAATGCAAAACAATCAAACTAAAACACAAATAAATTTTTTTGTTTTCATTTAAAAACCGTGTAAAAGCAAAACCGTGTAAATTGAGTGCCGTGCAAATCGAGGGCTAGGTGTATTTGTTTATTAAGATAATGTATAGTATCATAGTAAACATTAGAAATAAGAAATCCATAAATTTTGGAAATTTATGACTTCTGGCTGTTCTGACTTACATTAGCAGATTGACTTATGATGGGATTCAATCTAAGACTATCTGTATATCAACAGTAGAGTATGAAATCAGTATTAGTAGCGAAACAGATGAATATGAATTTGATGATATCAATTTATTAGAATAAAATGAAAAGGTAGGATCTTAATATTCAATTTTATTTAAAAACAATAAATATATAAATTAATTATTTTATTCATTAAAATTAAATGTTTGAATAAAAACAAATCATTCAAAAGATTTTCAAAATTTTACCAACTGAAGCATACAAACTTACAAATAATGCTACTCTTCACTTTCAGGCAATGTAAAGCAAACAATTACTGTACTGGTATTTGAACAATATAGTATTGATAATTAGAAAATTATAGAATAGTTAAATATTCTTGAAAACTTAGCAAATTACCAACAACTCTATTACTGGACACCTAAAATCCATTTATTTAGTTTTACCTGAAGATCAAGTTATGCTGGATAGATTATATAGTATCATGCCATATTTGTCAGCTTATAAAACACTGCAGTACAAGACACAACCTAATTTGGGAAAATAAATTAGGTTGTGTCTTTTGTAATTGTCAGAATAAAAACTATTGTCAACTATGACCCATTTTCTTTATTACATTTTCTTAACTCTGTGTACAGAGTCATTTTCCCAGATGATGAATTTCAGAACTATTTATTTTCTTTATTGAAATCAAATTCCAATAGTCTAGAAAGTATGTACATTAAATTTGGTCTAACAGATTCTTGGCTATTGGGCTCTAAATACCTCCTCTTTAATAATGCACTCTGTACATTACATTAATGTCAAGCACTGGTTGACATTCTGGGGCATCATTGATTGTTATGCCATACTTCAGAACTGTTTTGATGTTACACACTGATGATGTTTAGAGATATCACTCAATATTGCATTGGACATTGGAACATTTGTGACGGCAGTCAGTGCTATGCCACAATGATGTCATACACTCCAATGTTTTGTGATGATGTTGTTACATCAAGAAACGATTTCATTATTATATCACAGTGGTGTCACACATTCTGACATTTCATGATGTCATCCATCACTACTCCATATGTCGGAACTGTTATGATGTCATTTCTATGGCATACTGATGTCATACACTGATAACATTTTAGGATGTCATCCATTGTTATATTGTATGGATTGTATTGATGTCAGTAATTGTTATGTCATAACAATGCCACATACTGATGACACTTATGATGTAACTCATTGTTACATTGTGGTAACATGATGATTGAGAAACCATGACATCATCCTTATTTCATATTTTGCAACAATAGTCAGAACAACAAGCTGAAGGATTTAAACAAGTATATTAAATTATGACACAAAAATGCCTCATCATTGGGGCAATTTTATTGTATAATTATATTTAAATTAATGTTTTGAAATGCTTTTAATAGATGGTAAACTTCCTAGTATCCAAAAATCATTATAAATTTTTACATTGGAATTAATGGAAACTGAGTTCCTGATTTATGAATTTTTATCTAATGAACAGTTTCTAATGTCCCAGTTACCTTCATAAATTGAGGGATATAGGAGTAATAACTCAATGACATTGCCTTATTAAAGTGATATAATCATTAAATTCTGTGATTAATAAAATGTAATTCAAATGCATACAAGTCCATCAACAATGGTCTGATGTATTAAAATTATCTTTTTTGTTTGATTCCTATAATTTTGTATTCATTAAGTTTATTACAATAATGTATAGTACCATAATAAAGATTGGTAGTGGAAAATCCATAAACATAGGACATTTTCAACTTCTGATTTATGATCTTGAGGTTCAAACTTTGAATTGCTTGTAAAGTAAAAAACTCAAACCAAGAATCAGTTTCTCCAAAGACAATGTTAAAATCAGAGATTCCATTCATATCAATGAAGTCTGACCACAATATAATTAAGTAAAAGCCAATAAAATTAATAATATATGATTAAACAATGATTTATGTATCTAAAGAAATGAAATTATAGCCTTTAAAATCAAGCAAATTATTATAATAAAAAAATTATTTATATCATATAAATGTTAAAGAATTTTTATTTGTCATCATTATTAACAGATATATAGATGAGGTTTTATACAGATAAACTACTGCATTAAATAAAAACTGGGAATGAAAGTTATTTGCATATGCAAGTAAAACCCGAGGATGTTTTCACTTGCTATTTTGACTTTTTCTGATTTTGTAGCAGATGACAGTTTTTGATGTAATCCCAGTTGTACTATATCATATAGCTATATATATGGATTGAAATGCCTTTTTATGAATGTTTAGCATTTATTTATTGAAATTAAAATTAATATTTTCAATTTTTTGATAATTCATATTTGAAAAAGAAATTTGTAAACCCAGGAATTCTTAAACAGAGAACTACTTGTATTTAAATGAAATTAATTAATATAAATAATAACCTAAATATGTTACTCTCTAAAAACTGTAATAAAAGGTGTGAAAAAAATTTTTTATTTTGTCTTTTCTCTGACAAACATTATGCCATAATTTAGTCTTTTACAATAGATTGAGCTCAAACATGCATCATCATCACATTCTTGACAATTCTAACAGTGTGTCGAAATCTTATGATTGTACTTCATATTTTTGAATGATATTACAGACAGCCATATAAACAATTTTAAAAATATGATCTGAATAACTAATTCATTTCCTATAGGATATAATTTTTAAGTGAAGCTAAGGATAATAAAATAATCTATTATATAATAATCTATAATCATTAAATTGTACAGTTATATATTAAATACATATGGTTTTTATTAATAAAAAAATATATAGTTTTATTACAATTATTTTTAATCTATACACACAAAAACAAATGTCCTGATTGATTAATTCAACAATACCCAACCCAAACTTGGACCCAGAAACACAAAATTTGGGGAATGTATCCTCTTTCATAATATAACCACCCACTAAGAAGAGATTTTTAGAAATTTGACTATTAGGGGTGAAAAGGGTAAATTGTGTTTTCACAGATTCCTCAATATCTCTTAGGCTCAATGAGCTATTGAATTGATATTTGCTTAAAAACATAATTCTTGATTTTGCTCTAATCAAACTCTTAAGAGGTGAATTTAGATTTGGGGTGAATTATAGAATTCTTTGTTTTGTTCAGTTATAAAATTCTTTTTTGGCTTTTGGTTTTTTTAAAATCTTTAGAAAGTGTTTTAATAGTTTTTTGAAATTTTATCCCTAAATGGGTAAAAAAGGAATAAAATTAAAAAGAGACATTATATTCAATATTGGATGCTTCTCCAGTAGTTCTCTGATAGTTTTTGTAGGCTTATCCACAGCTTTACAAAAACAAAACAATGAAGCTAAGAAATTTAAAAAAAAAAAAAGACAAAATGCATTAAAAATTAAAAAACAATCTTTTCTTAAATTTAAATTGTTCATTTCAATCAAAAAAAAAAAAAAAAAAAAAAAAAAAAAAAAAAAAAAAAAAAAAAAAAAAAATCTAAAAAAAAAAAAAAAAAAAAAAGATTACTGGAGTCAAAATGTATTTAAAATAGTTAAATATCATAGCAAAGCACAGGTATCGAGCTATATGAAATAGACTGTTTTGATTTTTAAAAATTAATACCAAAAATTTCTCTTCAACTTAAACCAGTTTATGTAAAATAAAAAATAGATTGAAAAATATGGTATAATAGTGATCTGCTTCAGTGATTTAAATATGAGTTCACTGCATCTGTAACAGGAATTATATATGATGTAATTTATATATTCTCTTTACAATTATTACAGAATATAAAAAAATTCATTTGTAGCAAAACATGGATTATTTATAAGAAATATAGTTGATAATGTTATATAAGATGTCATGAATGACCCACAGGGAATCTGCGAGAGCATAGCAAAACAAAATAAGGGGCACAGGATTCTTCTTGAGAGAGAGAAACTAGAGTGATTGATGATAATGATTCATAGTTAATCATAGAGAAATGAAGCAGTTGAGGAAAAAGAATCACCATCCATTGGATTTTGTATAGGTTTAGATTAATTTTATATTATTACGCAGAAAGTTGAAAAATTAATATAAAATTATTTCATTGTTACAATTTAAACTCATAGATTCTCCAGGCAATGCCAGTCACAGGTTTGCTAATTTTCTTAACTGAGAAAAAAAAACCTTTTACAGGCTGACCTTGACTTTCATACTTAATTGGTTCCTGAGATGTATATGAAAGTTGAAATGTACAAAAATACAGAAATATAAAAAAACATTGAAAAGTGTTTTTAAAATGAATTTATTTTACAATATACAATGTAACAATACACATATTACTGTATTACATCGAATATAAGCCGCACTTTTTATTCGAAGTTTTAAGTCATAAAATATGGGTGCAGCTTAAATTCAAAGCGAATATTTTAACATCTACTCCCGATCTCCCATTCCCCAACGTTCGGGCTTTTGCTTTATGCTCTATGCATGTGCATAGTATTATGACTGTTGGTAACAGTTTATTCGATGGTTCCCCGTTTGTACTTTTCTGATTTAGTCCAATTGCTGTTTGATAGTAGCTGTGTAGAATCGAGTTGTATCTGGCCATATTTTAATTATAAGAAAAATCACGAATTACTATAATACTGTTTATAACCGCTAATGGAAACAAATTGCCACCTTTTATAATTTTAAACAAAAAACAGTATCCAAGGAAAATTTTCCTAAGAGAGTTATGTTCGAGCACAAAAGAATGCATGGATGATAACAGAATTGATGAAAGATTGATTAAAGCATGTTTGGGAGAAGAGACCTGCCGCTAGTTTTAATAAAAACGAATGTGATTATATCTGAAGATTCTCAATAAATTAGATACTTATTATGTATATTAGTACCTATTTAAGTAAATAAAAATGTTTCTTATTTTCCAATACCTATTATAAAATCATTTTTTTCCCAATTTTTCAATTTTAAAATCCTACTGCGGCTGAAATTCGGGGGCAGCTTATATTCGATGTAATATGGTAACTCAAGACTGAACCTGTGACACCAGAAACGGGCAGGACTAATAATAGAGAGGAGGGGAAGTGGCTAAAAGGAAGTAATTTTTGGGACACACAATAAAAATTTAACTTTTAAATATGTATGAAATAGCAAATTGTACAAAAGCCGAGGACCACCTGTATATCAAATTGATTAAAAAATAATTTATTCATAAAGATAAAATTTTTTTATTATTTGTTACAAAACTTAAAACTGTTTTGTATTCACTTATAGCCAGAACAATATAAGATATTTTCTAAGACAGACATGATAGTTTAAAAAAATCATTCTGTTTTCAAGAAATGAGATTATTTTCACTTGACAAACAAATGAAAAATGTTAATTTTCTTGATTTTCAGAAAGCATAATACATAATCTGCAGAAGAATATTGGAATAAATGCCAGTAATTGTATTTTATAAACATAAAAATTAACATGAATAAAAATTTATACATTTATAAATTTTAGGAAATAATTAAACAAATTGCACTAGCCAAAAAATCCCATTCTTTAAACTTTTGGGATGCACCTTAACTGTTATTTGTTGTTCTTATAAGTTTAGAATGTAGTAAGTTTAGAATGTAGTTTTGTGAGTTGAAGATGGCAAGCAATTACCGAAAACATTACTCCAAATAAAATCTTTTAAAACTTTTTAGGACTGCTTCATAGTGTTTTAGTGTGTTAATGTTAATGTTTAACAAATAGATATAAATTTTTATAATTTACATAAAAATTTTTTCTTTTTATTGTTGTTATTGAATAACTGTTTTCTTTTCTAAAAAATGTTTATATTATCACAGTAAAAATTCCATTAGAATATGTCTATGCCACACAGCTCCCAAGAGACAGTTCAAAGTTTCGTTTTTCCTATAGTTGAGTTGAGTTCGTATTCAAATCTTTGATCGTATATTAAAACAAGTGTATCACCCTAACAATGATGTCATATATCATTAGGATGACATGTGCAATGTGATTTCTAGACATTAAGCGTGCAATTTTGAAGTTTTGATTTTGATTACGATGAACTTTCTTTGATAGACTAAAGTTATTTTTCAATACAGATTTTAAATAATTATTACTTTTCGTTATTTTAAACATTAGTTACTTTTTAATCTATACAGAGATTTTAAATAATATTATTTTTTTGTTATTTTAAACATTATTTCAGTTACTTTTTAATCTATTTTAATTAAATCATTAATGAGTTAAATATAATAAATATTTTAATCTTTTTTAATTAAATCAGCGATGAGTTAAATATAATAAATGTTTATTGATTACTAGCAAATGAATTAAAACATTCTTAATTAATAATAACGAAAAACAAATATATATTTTCACTCAAATACAAATTCTAGGTAAGATTCTTGATTGATTGTCAAGTTTTTGTGTCATGTCATATCGGGCAGTGCAGTGTCACCTATCTGATTACAGTATATAGACACAGGTTGGAGTTGGCGGCACGAGGTGCTCAATCGCATCTGGGTAAGATAAAATTTTACCGGCTATTGTATTAAATGAATTATTGCAAAATTTCCTTCCTGGTTTTCAGGAGACTTTCAATAAGTTATGGTTTTGCTTATTACTTCAATTTCTCCACTTCACTTTTTTATCTATGTATAAGCCGACCCCCCCACTTCAGAAATCTTTTTGAGAAAAAACCTCGGCTTATACACGAGTATATACGGTAATTTTCTAATCACAATGTTGTAATAAATATACAAAATAATTATGTCTTGAAATATGTATATTTATACATGCATATAATTAAAAATCAAAATTAAAATTATGTGCATAAAATAACACAAAATCAAATTAACTAAAATTACAAATAATTGTTATTACATGCATAAATTTAATCTGAAATTTATGAATATGCATACATAAATAAATGCATATGCATAAATTTTGCATATGCATATATACTTAATTATAAAGATAACAGCACTTTTTTGCAGTTAAAGAGAATCTTTTATTAATAGAAAAATACGCTAACGTTTTCGGTTTATACAACTATCACATCATCAGGCACAATTCTAATTACAACTGAAATCGAGATAGAATGTTTACAGGCGTTTCTATGGTAATATTTGAACTTAAGAACATAGTTGTCTCCAGGTTCTATTATTTAAATTAATTTTTCGATATAATAATGTAATATACGGTATTAATTACATAAACAAATTCTTTGCAACAAAATTAAATAAATAAAGGCAAAAATAGAATAAAATAATAATAAACGTAAAAAATAGTAGTACATGAAGCAAGTATAAACAAAACATATGCATATATATGAACAATATTATGAAATGTGAACGCATATCAGATGCGTTCTAGTGTGGATGTATCTGATGTCTTGATCGTTACTGACCCCTGGTTAGACTATCAAGACATTGGCAGATTTCCAATTTCAGGACGTATATATAATTTAGAAATTATCAGATTAAAGCTGATAGCAGTGCTCCTGAACATACATTCAGGAGTGCTAGTATAAACATAAATCTGATATCAGTGGAATGTATACATATGCTTTGGATGTAATATATAATTTAGACAATTTCTAAATTATATATACATCCTGAAATTGAAAATCTGCCAATGTCTTGGTAGTCTAGCTGGTTAAGGCATTGGAATGTTTTATGGTCAAAGTTTTCCTTTTTTAGAATTCAATTAATAATAGAGAATTTTTTACTGTAAAATCTAAATAAAACTAAACAACAAGCACAATCAGTAATATAAACTATTTTATCAAAAATATTTTTATCTATCCATGTAGTTTGTTTCAGTTAAGATACTCTTGTAATGTACACCCAGTTTTGTTTTTACACAAACTTTTCTACATGATTTTGACTTAATACATATTAGAAAAAAATTTCATTCTCTTTTTACATGATATGTTATGATTTAACATGATCAATTCAAATTCTAAAAATAAAACTTTTTCATATTACAATGAATGCAGTGCTTGCTTTGCATTATTTTTCTCCATGTGGTTTTGATTCCAATTAGAAAAGAAATTTCTGGGGAATTCCCCTAATTATAAGCATAACTTCAATAAGGAATTTGTATTGTGTGCATCTTGAATTTGGTGTTTAAAGTGAAAAATAACTTTTTGATGTTTAATGTATAAAAAATTTAATAAAAGTTAAAATCAAAATCTTGTTATGTGTAACTCATATTATCTTGCCTAATTTTTGTGTTTATGATTAAGTAACATGTTTTTCTTTTGAAATGATAATTTACTTTTATATAACTTAAAATCAAAATCTTGTTATGTGTAACTCATATTATTTTGCCTAATTTTTGTGTTTATGATTAAGTAACATGTTTTTCTTTTCAAATGATAATTTACTTTTATATAATAGATTTTTATATACATGTGAAATTTTTATGAAATCAAACATGTAAGCATATAAAAATAAGATTCTAACATGATTTTTCATATGGTTTATTGTATTATTTTTGATGATTTTTTAGGTCTGGAACCAATCTTCTATTTTCCTATAGATCCAGTATATTTTTTACACAATTTTTTTTACATATATTCTTTGGAAACATATCTTTCATGTAAAAATAGAATTAAGTATATTTTAATTGAAACAAGTAGCATTAATTTAGCTGAACATGTTTGTGTTCATTGTTTATTTTTATTTAGATTCAACTAATTTTATTATGCAATTTATTTATCATTTTTTTACTGGATTCATGTCTTTTGGCTTCTTATGCATTCCTATGATTTTGTTTTTTATATCTTGTATATATTATGTTTGTTTATATATTTTTAGAAGACTTTAAAATCAGTGATTTTGTAAAACAGTTGGCCCTAAATTGTGTGTATCTAATTCAGGGGCAGCTGGTCAATAAAGGCTATAGGAGTTGAGTCCACTAATAATTTTATCAAATAAACCAAATTACTCATCGACAAAAGCATCTTGATTAACAAATTATTTATTTTTTTATAATCTAAACTATTGTTATAAAAATAAAAATCATTTGCCACAAAAAAATATATTTATTATTGTATTCTACATATTTGGGGATGGCCCCTAGATAAATGAGATATTAAACATAGGGAAGCATACTGTTATTGCTAGTTGCTACTAGTTGGTATTCTGATAGAGTATGAATAAGTTTATGGAGCATTGGGTCAGCTTCTTTGGGCCTCAATGAAATTGTTTAACTATATATGGAATATGCACCATATCTTAAAATTTTTTTGCAGTTTATATTTTTTATTAATTCAATGATTCATAATCATTTTTTATATTTTGATTCCATGATGAACAAGTAGACATTTGTTTTATTATTTATATTAAAAGTCTGATTTTCTATTATTAACTGAAATAATTTCTTTAACTTGGCTTCACCATTTTATGGATTCATAAACTGCTAATGGTCTAATTTAATTATTAAATAATCAATGCCAACCATTTCATTACAAATTGATAAATTAATATTAAATTAATACTAATTTAGCAATTTGTTATAAAACTGTTGGCATTGTGAAGTTGTAATTTAACTTCAAATTAAAGTTAAATTATAGCATAATTTTAGGCATGTTTGGATTCATTTGCAATTTAAAAAATTATGTATTGATTAAAGGAATTAAATTCATAGCATGGGAATAAGAAAACTGCTTATCAATTATTAAAATAAATGATTTAAAATTGTAATTTTTGAATTTATATTTTATATGGAAGTGTGATGTTACTTTAAGGGCCGGTTGCACGACTTTTGGTTTAATCTGCAGAATAGTTATCGTTAGAATAACTCTAACCCATTCGAAAATCTAAAGATTAAGTACAGAGTGTTGCACGACGTAAAAGATAGCTAATCAGAGTTTAATATTCAGTAGCAAAGATGGCGGTGCGCAGACCAAGAAAAATTTTTGGTTCAAAACTTTTAGGTTCTGCGCATTTAATGCTATGAATAATAAAAAGCTCTTATTTTATTAATTTCTTTCATGTTTTGAAGTCAGATAGATTATATAAATCTTAAGAAGAGTAATGATTTATAATTTTAAGGTATTTCTTCTTAAGTTATTTACTATTTTCTATATTTGCAGCTCGGCTTTTTAAGTTGGCAGCACGTACCGGTTTACTGTAGGTATTGTATGTGGAAAAATATTATAATTTCATTGTTCATTTTCTCAAATCCTGCACCATATAGAAGTGCAGTTCTTTTGGAAAATTTTCTCAACTGGATGTATTAAGATAAATGTAATCCAAATAATCTAAATTGAGATCATTTTCAACTTCGGATTTGCAGCTATTGTAGTCCGTATATTTTTTGCTAGATAATCTGTAGAATAAATTTTAACCCGCTCAAATTCGGCTAGTTAAGTTAATCGGAAGTTTATCCTAGAGATTTGACATCGTGCAACGCAGCAAGCTAATTCTGCAGATTAAAGCTTGTTTTAATCTGCAGAAATAGACTCGTGCAACCGGCCCTAAAGCATATTTTTACAAGAAAAAGAGTTTCAGATTTTCATACTTTAATAATTATTTGTATCTTCTAAATTTTTCAATAAGAATAGTCTTTGTTCACAAAATAAAAACTAAATACAATACAAGCTTATAAATCAAATATTATTTAACAGTGCTTTCAGGTTTTTGCATATCAACAATACATTACCAATTGTGGTATTCTTTAAAGTTTGTGTTGTCTTTAGTTTTTAACTTTTCTTTTTATGGAATATAGACATGATAAATCTAGTAGTTATGTCTTGCAAATGATCTAAAAATTTAATTTTTGTTACCATTCTTTTTATTCAATAATATAGTAATAATAATAAAACTTTTATATATATATACTGTATGTATTGTTTTTGATAATATAGATAAAAGCAATCACGTATGAGATCAAATTCAATTATAAATAAGATTAGGGGAAGTATAATCTCTTCAGATTCTTTCTTTAGGAAAAAATTAAAAAAAAAATTTTTTAACTCTGTGATCATAATATAGAGCAGATTTTCCCAAACTATGTTCTGCAGAAAGTCAATGAGTGTTCCATAAAAAAATTATGAAAATTATTTTAAATGCTATACCAAGTTGAAACTGGAGTTGCTAGATTATTTTATTATTTTTGTGGGTTTTATTTGACATAATTACAATTGGATAATAAATGTTTATTTTGTTTTCTCAACTCTTATATTTACTTGCCTAATTTATTTATTATTATTTATCTATACTATAAAACAAACGGTGGTATGAGTCAAGGTGTTCTGTAAAAATTTCAGAATTTGTGAAGTGTTCCGACATAGAAACAGTTTGGAAAATGCTGATATAGAGTATTTAAATTTGCTTTGCAATTTTTCTAGTTAATATTTCTAATTTAATCAATAAAAAAATTAACTTTATTGCTAAATTAAATTTGCTTCGTAATTTTTCTAGTGACTATTTCTAATTTAATCAATAAAAAATTAATTCTATTGCTAAATGAAATTTTATTGGGTTGTTTGGAAAGTAATTTCGTTTTTTTCATGAAAATGAATGACAATTTTTTTATAGTAAATAAATATTTTATTTAATTATATATTGACCATTTTAATCCAACATATATTCCAAAATTGGGCCAAAGCCACCCTAATGGGCCTAAGTCACCCCAGTTTACGGTATATCACAAAACAGTGTATAAAATTATTTCAGTATTTTTAGAGGCTAACTAAGAGTAATATCAGAGTTATAAACAAAACTTATATATGAATTATGTTTATAACTCTAGAAGTGCATATAGTTTGGATAATCAAACATAAATGAGAATATCCAATTTATACAAAAAAAGTGTAATTAGGTCTATACTTAAATTACAGTATTGTAAGTAACTTATTACTACTGCATTTTAAAGTATGAAGTATTATAAAAAATAATTAATTTAGGAAATGATTTGTAAATAATAATAATAAAAATATCTTGAAGAAACAATGTATATTATTATGATATACTTCATTACTGCATGTATCTTTGAATAAATAATTGAAAACAAATGCATTAAAGGGAGGGATAATATTTCAGCACAACACCAATGCACTAAAAGAAGATACAGTAACTTTTTTGGGTGGAAATGATTTGGATAATTGATATTAAAATAACCAAAATTCTATTGTATTTCATTGCATTAAATAAAAATGTTTATCACTTACTTTGGAGATCCCTGAATAATTGTTCATATTCAAATGCTTTTTGAAATCTACAAAATACTTGCATTTTCTCTTGAAGATCTCTGAAATAAAGTGAATTGTTACTTAACAAAGAAAATATTAATTTAATTCGTAAAAATTAAATAATTTAAATAATAATATAATCTAACATTAAAGCAGTTTAAATTTTAACAGAAGCAATTTGTATTTGCTTAATTTTGCAAATAGTACATTCTTGAACTAATATTAAAAAATAGTAGTAGTTAATTCTTTTAGTAACCAATACGATAAAAAAATATTGTGCTTTTACAGTAGAGCCCTAACTTATGCAGTTTCAGATACAGAGAGTAAGTCTCTTTATTTTTGTGAATTGCCATAAAATGCAAATAAAAAAATTCATTGAACAATTTATTTTTTTTTTTTTTTTGCAAAATGTCACTTATGGCCTTAAATTTTCTTATTTATGCATTATGCTCATAAATTTCATTTGGCCATTCTGTTTTCTAATATGCTTATTCATAAATACTGAATTTAAATAGTGTTGACTTATAACAGTTTTTAACTTATTTAGAAATTTTTTGGATGAATTAAAGTCAGATTTACTATATTTAGAAATAATATCAAACAATGAATCAATTGATTATCCAGAGTAAAATGGATTAAAAATCTAGAATTTTAACTTGAACAGATTTATATCAATCCAAAAAGTATGCTTGGATTATAAAGAAAATATTCTGAAAACAGAGAAATAAAAAATATTTTGAATATTTATGGGAAGTTTAATTTAAAACAAATGATTTTCATAGAAGTATTTTCTCCAAAATTGAAACTCTTTATTAGGAGAATTTAAATTAAAAAATTTGAAACAATGTAATGCTAATTATTTGATGGTAAACACTACCACTTGCAATATAGTATTATGATGATAAAAAATATGTAATTTTTGTGATTAAAATTTAATTAAATTTATTTATTTAGTAAATTAATTCTTTTAAAATACTGATAGAATGATATTGAAGATATTTATTCAGATACCATACAATTTTCACTTCTGATTTTCTTTATTAATTTATAAAAAAAAGATAGTAATTACTGTACATATCTGGGGTTTTATAGATTTAGCATAATGCTCTGAATTCCTGAAAAATCTAAAATTCAATAAATATTTAAAAATTATTAAAAATAAATAATTGCTCTATCTTCAAAATTAAGATATTTTGGATTAAGCAATATCAGTTAACTTTCTGAAAGCACAAGAACTTGAATTTCCAGATGCCTCATACATACTAGAATGAGAACTTTAAATTTCATTCCTCACATATAGATTTTTTATTTCCTATTGTTCAATATATTTAAATTTTATTTAACATGCTAATGGATTTATTTATTAGAACAAAATCTTATCAATAATTTATTTATAAAAGTTATTTATAATCAAAACAAATTTTTGCAAAATTGATGCCATAGTCCAAGATATAAAATATAAGAAAATGTTAAACTATATTATCAGTTTTGTTTTTTCAAATTTATTTCATTAATTTAACGTTTTTCTTTTATGATCTTTAAAAAATATTATTATAAAATCTTCATATTTCTCTTAAATATAGTGATTTTGGGCCTATGATTAAAAGAACTTCTTTCATTATTTTGATGTAAGAAATTTGTGGTTTCATTTGTCCAACCATTAAGGGATACCCTGTATATGCCATTTAAATAAATCTCAGATAAATTTCAATTTTTAATAAATTTTTTGTAATTGTAATATCAAGATTTCAATATTATGAAATGCATAAAACTGCAATAAAGTTTCTTTTAATCTATATTTCATAATATTAATTTTTTTTATCTGGTATAAAATGGTATATTTCAAGTAAAAATATTATTAGTTAATTTTCATATAATCAAATCTTATTTTTTTTTTAAATTCTAGAATAATTTATATTTTCATAATTCCACATTTTATATTTTTCATTAAATAATATAAAAATCTCATTATTTTTAATAAATTAACTTTTTCAAATTAAAAAAAATCTAAAATATTGTTTTTTACATACCGTTCATCTTTTAGTGACTTTTTCTTTGTAGTTTGAGTTTTTTGTTTATTTGAGGAACTGAAAAATTGATTGACTAGTCCAAATTCTCTTGCTATTTTTTTTCTTTTTAACCTTTCTTCTAATCTGGTTGTGTAGATACTTATTAGAGCTAGTTTTAAAGCTGAAAAAAAAATTTATAAAAAATTAAAACAAATTACGGTGACTAATTTCAAAGAGCAAATACTTTCTCCACAAAATAAAATAATAATAGAGATTTGAGCTCTTCCTTAAATTATAAATATTGTCAGAATGAAATTTTGCAAACCAGTTTTGGCACTGGTATTCTGTTAACATGTCTTTTCCCTACACTTTACATAATTTTTCTTGCATGAACAGCGTTCTTACTTTTTCGGTAATAAAAAAAAAAAAAACAAATCCCTTGAAATCCCATCAAACAAAGAGCATCATTTTTTATGAATATGGGGTCTCGAAGTGCTTTGAGCGGGTCCATTTCTTCTGCTCCAATGGGGTCTAGGAGTGCTTTGAGCCAGTTCATTTCTTCTGCTCCATGACCACTTGCATTCAACAAGCTGGTTCATTTCTTCTGCTCCATGATCGCTTGCATTCAACTTTGTTAATTTCTTCTACTCCATGATCACTTGCGTTCAACTTTATTGTAAACAATCTATTTTTCATCAACAGTTATGATCCACTTCAGAAAGGAATCATTTTCTTCACATTTGAGCAGCAAATCACAAATGTCAATGCAATAGAGTAAATCTTTCTTTCAGAACATGCGGAACCCAAATATCAACATTTCAATTGGTCATGAACAATTGATTTCAAAAAATTCAATCTTGCAGCAATTTCTCATGTTGTTACTCAGTGGTTTGCTTCAACCAATACCTTTATTTTGTCATCGTCAGCATCAATCAATTTTCCAGCACATAAATATTGTCAGAATGAAATTTTGCAAACCAGTTTTGGCACTGGTATTCTGTTAACATGTCTTTTCCCTACACTTTACATAATTTTTCTTGCATGAACAGCGTTCTTACTTTTTCGGTAATAAAAAAAGTAAAACATGCCAAAAATCTCCATTTTATTTTCCATTTTTGATAGGACACCAAAAAAAAAAACAACTGCACAGAATCAAAAAGAAATTTTTTATAAATATACCTTGAAATGTCAGCTGTCGAAATTTATAACAACAATATAGCTTAGAATAAAATTGGTGGGAAAAATGCAACTAATGCCACTGATGGGAAAATACAAAATTACTTTCCGAACAACCCAATATATATTAATTAATTAAAATATAAATAAGCTTGATTAATTTAGTATATAATCAATCATTATTATCTATTAAATAAAATAGTATATAAGAAAAATTTTATACTTTATCACCAAGATATTCCTGAGGTAGCATCCAGTAAAGAGGCTGTTTAAGTATATCTGGAATTCCAATATAAATATTTCTTCTTTGACCAGGTATCACATAGAGTCCGTAAAATGTAGATAAATAAGTGTTCCCATTTTTTAAAGTGAGCTTTCTAGATAATCCTCTTATCTGAAAAATTAATTATTTAATTATAAATAAAATCAAAAAGCACATATTTAATATTGTGCATACAGATTGTAATAATGTGCAACAAATTATTACATGTATGTAGAATATACTAATATATGTATATTCAAAATATAGCACAATGGAAATATAGCATGATCAAGTCATCAAATCTTACTATCTTCAAAAAATTTTCATTTTTTTGACTGCCCTACTTATAAGTCATAATGTCCTTCTTCAAAAATTTTTTTGGGAAAAATTTCTTGACTTATGAGTATATATGATCCTTAAATAGTCAACTCTTCAGACTATTTACCTCATGCAAAATGCTTTCTCTTTTTCCTGTACTGCATTAATTTTATATATGGCCTCACCAACCAATTAAAATTATCTAAATTGGTCCTTGGACAAGAATGAGTTTGAGATTGGTATTCTAATGCATTACATTTAAAACTCATAACATTCCATAGTGCTCAATATATAATATTTAAAATAATTCCTTCTTAATAATAACAGCTATATTAATCATAATTTTAATAATAAACAATGCTATTTCTCATGTAATAGAATAAATATAGATATATCTTAGTTAATACACACAAACTTAAAATATATGTTTTAATATTGTTGTTAAAACATACATACAATTTTACTATCCATCCCTGCTATAATGCATTAATGATGATCAGGGCCAGTTCCATAGGTGTGAAAAAAGAATTATAAAAATATAAAATGTACAATGAAGAACAAAAAAATATTAATGTGACAAAATTCAAATAATACATAAATACAAGGAAATATTCTGACTGTATTTTATCAGTTACTATAAATTTTAATATTTTATTTTTCACTTAAAGATTTATTATAATTTTAGTTTTGTCTTTTATTGCACTGCAAATTATCTTTATTATATTTTTTTATATGAGGTTGAAAGCCAGAGTGGACCACACTTCATTTTTCTCAAGACATAAAAATGCTGTTTGAGTAGACTATTATTCATTACATAGAGTTTTTCAAAAAATTTTAAAAGGTTCCTTTTTAAAACTTGCCTCAGACACCACAATTAGTTGGCCTGGCCCTGATGATGATATGTAAAGTTGCCATCATTCCTAATTTGAATGACACTACACAGTACAGTATATGAAATAGGGTAATTTTTTTAATATTTAATTATAATAAACAATTTGATTTTTTTATTATCTGAATAATATTTAAATATTAGTAATTACCATATTTCTTTGATTTTAGCATAGTTTTTTTTTCCATTTTTTAACTTCTTTTAAATTGGATGCATCTTACAGCTGATGCTAAATTAAACTTTCATTGCCTAATTTGAAAAAGTAAATATATATCTCAGTAGGAAATAATGGCATTTTTCCAATAGCAATCATTATTTAAATTATTATAAGATATTCAAACAAAATGAAAGATAAAAGTTTTGTCCAACTAATTAATTAATGAAATGAAAAATGTTGCCAGCATCCAACAAACATTGAAAGTACAAATGCTGTGTCCTCAATAGCATTATTATAATCAATAGTCATTTATTTATCAGAATCATCAAAGATTGCACAAACTTAATTGAAAATATCAGAGATCACTAATTATATCATATAGTGAGTGATCTTTAATACCATGTCTGTCAATGCATTTTTTCTTTTTATTTTAGATAATAGCAATCATTAAAAAGAAAACATTAAAAAATAACATTTTGCATTATATAAATCTTAAAATATGAAATAATGTATTATCTAAACATTATTTAAAATTTAATATAGAACTGATTCTCATTATTCGCAGTAGTTAAGTTCTGTAAATTCTTCGCAAATATTGAATTTGCGAATACTGAATCATTGTGCCTATGAGAAATATACAGTTAGGTTCCTGTGAACTTTTCTTCCCAACATTTTCATTCTTGGTTTGTGTGTGTTTTTCTGTTTAAAGATATCTTATTTAATGTGTATTACAGTATTTACAAATAATTACAAGAGAGGTGGACAACCCTCGGCCCATGGGCCACATGCGGCCCTCGAGCAAAATTTGTCTGGCCCGTCACTAAATTTCTCTGTTGAATATTAATACGGCCCACTGTGTCACGCTAATATGGACACCGCCTAGACTAGATGCTGCCAGTAAATTCTGGAATATTCGAGATGCTTAGGCCACCTGCTATATGAGGAGAAGCAGCTGTGATTCTCACCAATTTGCGTTAAGGGAAATACAAAATTGGATTAGTAAGTTTTGATTGTTTTGAAAAATTTGAAAAAATTTCTGGTCCTAATATATGTCTGGACCTTCGGGTAGTAAATACAGAAAATTTGATCAAGAATGTCGTACCTTCCAGGAGAAGTGGACCCAAGAATATTTATTTGTTATTTATAAGGACAAGCCAATTTGATATGTAACGAAGCCATCGCGGTTTTAAAAGAATACAATTTAAAAAGACATTATACCACCAAACATTTTCAAAAATATGGAAGTTTAACAGGGCAACTAAGAAGTGATAGAATCGAAAAGTTAAAAAAGAAATTAGCCGCTCAACAAACTGTTTTACTAAAATGCAGTAAAGAAGCTGAGGATATGGTTTGGGTGAGTTATGTTGTTAAGTAAGAAACTGGTGGAACATTTGAAGTCGTTCTCAGAAGACGAGTTTGTGAAAGAGTGCTTAATAGAAGTGGCAAATATCTTGTGCCCAGAAAAAAGTAAAAAGTTTGCAGAAGTTAGTTTATCCAGAAGAACAGTCACAAGACAAATAGGTGCACTGGCAGAAAACATAAAAGTAGTGCTTGGCGAAGTTGTGGAAAAATGAGCATGTAGCATTTTCCATAGAATTGGACGAAAGCACTGATATTACTAATACAGTGCAACTAGCAATTTTTATTCATGCAGTTGACCAAAATTTGAAAATAATAGAGATTTGCTCGCACTTTGAGCCATGAAAGACACTACAAAGGGAGAGAAGATATTTTTGAGAAATTGTTAATGTTTTTAGTGCTTTTAGACTGGACTGGGCAAAGTTAAGCGATGTCACTACAGATGGAGCTCCCGCAATGATAGAGAAAAATGTGGGAATGGTGGATAAAATAAAATCAGAATTATCAGAGAGAAATATTGACATTAATAATCTGTTCGCATTTCACTGTATCATTCATCAAGAAAAACTCTGTGCTAAATCATTAAAATTCATGCATGTAATGGAGACAGTTGTTTCGTGTGTAAATGTATTAAATCAAGAGGTCTGAATCACTACAGTTGTTTCGTGTGCAAATTTTATTAAATCGAGAGGTTTAAATCACTGGCAGTTCCAGCAATTCCTGCAGGACCTGGAATCGGAATATGGAGCCTCGTTTTTATCATTGTGAAGTTTGCTGGCTCAGTAAGGGCAAAATGTTGAAGCGATTTTATGAGTTAAGAGAAGTAGGGCAAACTTTTATGGATATGAAGAGCAAATCCATACTAGTAGAACCTTTGAGAGATGATGCATGATTATCTGATTTTACATTTTGTTGATGTCACCAGCTACTTGAACGAGCTAAATACGAATATGCAAAAACCAGGACAACTTACCGAGCTATTCACCTATTTAAAATCTTTTCAAAGCAAACTTCGATTGTGGGAAAATCAGATTCGTGCAGGAAATACATATCATTTTCCCACTCTAGCAGCCCATAAAAATTTCAATAAGAATGCCATAAAAATTTCAATAAGAGTGCTTGCACAGGAACTATCTTCATTAAATACAGAATTTACATCCAGATTTGAGGATTTCTGTTCATGTGAACTTCAGTTCCAAATATTCATGACACCTTTCGACATGGACATGGAGCAAGTAGAAATGTCACTTCAAATGGAATTACTTGAACTCCAGGCAGATGATGTTCTGAAAAGTCAGTTTCGTGAGGTACCTCTGCAAGATTTTTATGTGAGACATGTTTCCAAAGATAAATATCCAAATCTAATTAATTTTATATGTAAAATGACGTCCCTCTTTGGCAGTACTTATTGCTATGAGCAATTTTTTTCAAAAATGAATTTCACAAAATCAAAAAACAGATCAAGTATTATCGATACAAATTTGGAAAGCTCCTTACGTGTAGCAACATCATCACTTTCACCAAATATTGAACTTCTTGCAAAAGAAAGGCAATCCCAAGTTTCTCATTAGTTAGAGTTGCAACACTATATTATTTTATTTTTGTAATACCAACACTAATATACTTACATATCTGTACCTTCTCTTTTTTTTAATAAATACTATTATTATCATTTGTTTTTGTTTTGGCCCGTGGCCCACCATATATTTTTCTATACAGCCCATACAAAAAAAGTTGCACAATCCTGAATTACAGTATATGCAGTGTACAGTACTATATACAGTATTATAATCACAGTAATCTTTATTTAATTTTTTAAAACACTAACTATATACTAAATAAAATCTTATTTTTGATGGGTAGTGGTTTGATGTTGCAGGAAGTTTGATGCGGCAGTTGACACATTAACTTTCTGACATGTGTTGACAAACTGCATCAGTCTTGTCTGCATTACTTTTTGCTTTAGATCTTCTAAAACTTCAACGTAAGGAGTAAATGCATAGGAAATTAGGCACCTAAATTTGAGGCTGCATTCAAGCATAGGGCCACATTCTTTTATGGACCTGCAGATGATATGAACAAGCTTTTGGCTTACCAGCAGAGTCTATGGAGTCAGAAAGGATAAGTAATGAGACTTTTCCAGTAAAACGATACAGAGACTACATTTGGTAACAAACAAATTCCTTTATTAGAGAGAGAGAGTTTACATTGGTAATAGTATTTTTGCCAGTCAGCGGCAATCTGTGAATAAGTGCAAAAGCTCCGTGAAAATTGATTTTGTGATTACGAATAAATTTCCGCGAATAATCAAATACGCGAATATGGAATCCGCGAATAACGAGAATCGACTGTACAATGAATATTTTATACTTCATGTTATTCACAAAATGTGAGTTTATTACTTGGGTAAATTCAATAGCATTAATTGCTTTAAACAAATAAAACTGTTTTTGTTGAAGTTCAGATAGAATATATCTGGCAACATTAGTTGAGCACGTCTCTCTCTTCTTCTTTGTCTGACAGTTGCAGCCATGTACAGCATGTGTAGTGCTCCGGTCTTTCACAATAAAGTCATTTGTTATATAAAACTGCATTTGTCTATTAACAACCAATAATTCTAACAGGTTATGGGCCCAGATGAAGACTTAAAAGGTTAGTGGTAGCAATAGTAAAAGGAAATAATATTAATCAAAATGTTAGGCTTAACAACCGTACAATTGCCTATCTTCGGCAGACAAAACTTTTCTAACTGGAAGTTTCGATTAAAAGCGATTTTAGAAGAAAAAGGATTAAAAGATGGCTTAACAACCGTACAATTGCCTATCTTCGGCAGACAAAACTTTTCTAACTGGAAGTTTTGATTAAAAGCGATTTTAGAAGAAAAAGGATTAAAAGAGGCACTAGATGAAGAATTTGATTTAACTAAGGATGATAACAAAAAGAAAGACATTAAAGCAAAGTCAATAATAGTTCAATGTCTATCAGACAAACATCTCGAGTATGTCAAAGATGCAACTAGCACAAATGAAATGGTCAAATCGCTATGAACAATATTTGAAAGAAAAAGTGTATTCAATAAGCTATATCTAAGAAAGAAACTGTTAACTATAAAACTAGGAAACAATAGAATGGAAGATCATTTCGTAATATTTGATAACATAGTCAGAGAACTCGAAAGCACAAGAACCAAATTATATGAAGACGATAAAGTTTGCCATTTATTGATTACGATACCTGAAAAATACGAAACAATAATAACGGCCATGGAAACCAAAGCAGATAAACTAACGTTGGAATTTGTCAAAAGTCGACTCTTGGATGCAGAATTAAAACTTAAGAACGATGATGAAATAGATAATAATCTCGATACAAGTTTCTCTTGTTTCTCCTGCGTTTCAATGGAACATTGAAACGCAGTAGAAACAAAAATGAAAAAAAGGGGACATAAGCAATTTCAATGTCCAGAAAGATATCAAAAAACAGACAAAAGAGGAAAATTAAGAAATTACTGTCAGAAAGGCAGAAGAAGCTATAATTATAGAAGACGGAACTATTCAAATTCAGGAGGAGCCCATTAAACAAATGAAATTTCAATCACATTCTTGGCAGTGGACAAAGGAGAAGAAGCTGTAATGATTAGTAATGATTCAGAAGTTCAGTTTTTTATTGATTCTGGAGCATCAGATCATTGGGTTCAAGAGTCATTGGAACCACTAATGAAGGATGTGAAAATCTTAGAAAAGAAAATTCCAATAAATACTGCTAATGACAATACACTGTTTGCTACAAAGAAAGGAAAATTAATGCTGTACTATCAAAACAAGAAGATAAATATGGAAGTCTTATTAGTCCCTTATTTAAATCATAATCTGCTATCAGTAAACAGACTAACTAAAGCTGGTCATAAAGTAATATTCTCTACAGATACTGTAACTATATGTGGACAAAACTTTAAAATAACTTGCAGGAAACATAGCAAAATGTATTTGATATCAATGCTAGCGAAACAACCAGAGACAGCCATGAAAATGAACAAGAATGAAAACTTATGGCATCGCAGACTAGGACACTTGAACAGGAAGGGACTAAAACTAATGAATTTACCAGTAAGTGAGGAAAAATGTGAATCATGTATGAAGGGAAAAGCTGCAAGATTACCATTCATTAAGACAACACTTCCCAGATCAAAAAGGCTAGGAGAATTAATACACACAGATATTTGTGGCCCAATTAAAGAAGAAACCATAGAAGGTGAAAGATATTTTCAGGTAATATTAGATGACTACTCACATTTCACACAAGTATACCTCCTAAGATCAAAAGATGAAGCAACAAAAACCTTACTTCATTATATTGAAAGAGTAGAAAATCAATTCAATACTAAAATAAGCAGAATTAGATGCGACAGAGGAAGAGAATTTATCAATAAGAGGCTTTATGAATACTGTTCAAATAAAGGTATTAAAATAGAACCAACCATAGGATATTCACCACAGCAGAATGGAATCTCAGAAAGATTAAACAGAACCCTTCTGGATAAAGCAAGAACAATGTTCATTGGAACTAATTTACCAAAATCATTGTGGGGAGAAGCTATTAGATGTGCAGCTTACTTACTAAATAGAAGCCCAACCAGTGCCTTAAAAGGAGGAATCCCGGCTAATATATGGCACAATAAAGAATGTGATCTTACCAAATTAAGAGTTTTTGGCTGCAACGCATATGCACTTAAGCTACCACCATCAAATAAGTTAGAAGAAAGAGCAAGAAAGTTGAAAATGGTCGGTTATTCAGATAACAGATATCGACTATGGGACCCACATAAGAATAAAGTGGAATGTGCCAGAGATGTCAAATTTGATGAATCAAGCAATGAGAATATCAAGGAAAAATATAAGATCAATGAAGAAAAACTCACAGAGAAGCAAACAATAACACTGGACGAACTTGAAGAAAATCCTTTAATTGATGAAACCATAACAGCTGGCATTCAAGAAAACATCACAAATGAAAGATCAACACGAACTAAAAAACTACCTGATTACTTAAATGAATACGAATTATACTCAGCCTACTGTTTAATAGCGAACAGAGATCCTGAAACATATATCGAAGCAATCCAATCAGGAAATGAATGGATTGAAGCAATAAACAAGGAACTGGATGCACATAATAAATTAGGCACATGGGAAGAAATACAAAAAGATAAAATACCAGCTAATACAACTGTTATTGACACAAAATGGGTATTTAGAACTAAAGATAATGGTATAAAGAAGGCTCGCCTAGTAGCAAAAGGATATCAGGAAAAAGAAACCTCAGATGTTTATGCTCCAGTGGCAAGATTATCTACAGTAAGAATGTTATTATCTCTATCAATGCAAAATGATTGGAAAATCAGACAGCTGGATATACCAACTGCTTTTTTAAATGGAAAGATCAACTCGGAGACATACATAAATCCACCAGTAGGAACAGTAAACAATGGGAAAACAATATACAAATTAAGGAAAGCCCTATATGGTCTAAGGAGTGCACCAAAATGCTGGAATGATACCTTCGACAAATTTGCATTAAATAATGGTATTAATAAATCAAAAAATGATTACTGCCTCTACTATAAAAACAGCACAATTATGCTACTGTATGTTGACGACATTATTTTAACTGGAGAGCAGATAGAAGAAACTGTCAGAATATTAAAAGAAAGATTCAATGCCAAAGATTTAGGAGAATTAAAGGAATTCATTGGCATTCAAATACACAAAGAAAAAGACCGTATCAAACTATCACAACAAAAGATGATAGAGAAAACACTCAAGACATTTAAAATGGAAGAATGTAAAGGATCTAAAACCCCTATGGAGGTAAACTTTAAAGTAGACGATGAGGCAATAATAAATGTGCCATATAGAGAGATAATTGGTTGTATTATGTATATATCTTTGGGAACGAGGCCGGATATCACATATGCAATCACCTATCTTAGTCAGTTTTTAGATAGACCAACACAAAAAGCATGGATAGCGGCCAAGAGAGTACTTCGTTATTTAAAAGCTACCAAAGAACTGTCCCTGACATTTATCAAAAACAAAGAAGAAAAACTAATTGTATATTCAGATTCAGATTGGGCAGGAAATCCATTAAATAGAAAAAGTATAGCAGGAGGCATTATACTCTATCATGGGAATCCAGTCAATTGGTTCTCAAGGAAGCAGAATTGCATGGCACTCTCATCCACAGAAGCCGAATATATATCAGCAGCTCTAGCATGTGCTGAGATTTTAAATATAAGAGGAATTGACAAGGATCTTCATGATAAAGAAAACAACATCAAATTGTTTATTGATAACCAAAGTACAATTCATTTAATAAAAAACAATGATAACGGAAGAAGAAGCAAATATATAGAGGTCAAATACCATTTTGTAAAAGATCTATTTTTACGGAATATTGTTAACATTGATTACATACCTACTCAGGACAATTTGGCTGATATATTAACCAAGTCCTTGGGATCTATTTTATTTCTTAAACACAGAAATAACATCAAACTCATGTAAACTTTCTGCTGAATGTTCAACGATTTAAATGTTAAATGTAAATGTTTTTTTTTATATACAATTTTCACTTTTTATGTTATATAAAATGAAAATTGAGTGGTGTTGAAGTTCAGATAGAATATATCTGGCAACACTAGTTGAGCAACGTCTCTCTCTTTCTTTGTCTGACAGTTGCAGCCATGTACAGCACGTGTAGTGCTCCGGTCTTTCACAATAAAGTTATTTGTTATATAAAACCGTATTTGTCTACAACCAATAATTCTAAGTTTTTAATAAATTTCAATCATACTTTAAAATTATATTTAATAATATGTGCAAACTCAAATAGTTCAGCAAAAAAATATGTGCTGTAAATCTAGTAATGCTTAGCATGTTAGAATACAAACAAAATAGCTGCAATTTTCCAATATAAGATTATTAATAACTTTTATTTTAGAAGTTGAAATAAGAAGTGCTTTTTATTTTTTGTGTTATTAGTACTTTAAATTTTAATTGGGCTCTTACAATATTTTTATTTTAAAATTTATGATAAAATTCATATAATTCTTTTTGTCTATACTTCTGTCAATTAAAAATAAGGGAAAATTGCATGAATAAATTGATAAATTGATAGTATATTAAACAAAGGAAATACATTTAATCCTTATTTAACATCACCTCACTTGATACTATTATATTGCCAGCAAAAACTAAATTAATTAATTAAAAAAATTAAAAGTGTTTAAGGCAATAAAATAAAATAAAGCCATGTTTTCTTACATTTTCCTCCATAATAGAGAGAAAACAAGGTGGAAACCTACAGTTATAGAAAACAAGATAATCATATTTTATATAATATTGTCTATGAATAATATATTAATTAAATTATATAGCACACAGGACATTTGACCAGATTGACAGGGTGGAAATGCTTTCACTTTCCATTCAGAGAAACAGAGATTGAATTAGGAATTTATCTCTTGAAAAATTTATATGCTAGGTCAATGAAGTTTTTGGTTTCAGTTAATGTCACAATTTTCAGAACCTAATCCTGACATTAAACAAGGACCTATTGTACAGTATCTATATTATAATTAGTCAAAAATGGCTGGCTGGAGTCCCTTTTTCGGACAAACTATTGTACCAATTTTTATAAATAGGGTATCGTTAGAAAGGTCTAATTTTTGGATGTCTGCGACAACAGATCTTTTTTTTATTTGGCCATTTTTTAGGGCCCTAGGGACCGAATTTTTATTTTATGACAATAAATATCAATAGATGGCGCTAAGTGTCAAAGAAAGGGGGCAACAGATAACTTACCTGCATTACTATTATTGGATTTTTACAGAATTACTTAGCTAAAAGAATTATTATTGATTATGATACAGGATACTGTTCAGCTAACCTTTTCACACCTTATTTAACCTTCTCATTGGATGTTTTATTTTAAAGGAAATTTTATGTTGAATTTGCAGTTAAGCCTGTTCTACATCCATAATTATGATAGTGATATATTACATACCTCAAATCAAATTTGCTTATATTTTATCACACAAAGAAATTATAACCATTCATCGTGCTGTAAACTACCCCCCTTCACAGGGGTGCAGCCCCATCCCACGGGAACCCTGGTGTCTGTGGGGAGATGAAACTGGGTGCAGCCCACCAAGGAGATGAAACCGGGCGCGTTGGGGGTGGGCCCCACTTGACGGGTGCCTCTTGATCCCTGATGGGTGCAGCCCTACTCCATGGGGCCCCCGTGGGGATTTCATATCCCCACGGGCCTGGGGCCCCCACAGGCCCACCTGTGGAGTGGGGCCGTCGGGGGCACGGCGCTGTGGGATGCAGCCTCTATGGGCCCCTGTGCAATTACTACACATTTGAACTAATGCTTAATAAAATATATAGTAAACAAATTTGCAAGACAAAATATATAAGTAAACAAATTTGCAGATAAGCTATTATTACACAATATGCTGTTATACTGTATAAAGTATTATTAGTAAGCTATTATTATACTATATGCTTATGTAAATAAATTTGCAAGATAAGCTATTATTACACAATATGCTGTTACAGGTATAAAGTATTATAAGATTAATTCACAACAGTATATTTCCGCTCATTTATATAAAGTATTATAAGATTAGATCACAGCAGTATATTTCCGCTCATTTATATGATTGGGGAATTTCTAGTTATATTTATTAATTATAATCAAAATATAATATATTACAGCAACAATATTATAGAAATAGATTCACATTATATAAATAATATAATTACAGAATATGTACCTGTGACCAAACCATGGAAGCTTCTTCACACTGAGTAGTTTTCCCAAAACAGAAGCATTCTAAACAACCTTGTTTGTGGTTATATGTCAAACCAAATGTTCCTGCTTTACATTCATCACATTTTATTCCTTTAACATTTTTCTAAAATAGAAAAAAATTTCATTTTATACAAAATATACAAGACATAAACTAGGTCCATATCAATGAATAATAAATAAACTTGCTTAATAGAACCATAATAATAAAAATTTTTTTAATGATACATTTGAACAGAGTGCCGCTTTAATTGCATAGAGTAAAATTACATAGAATTTGAATATATTATCAAACATAAGATTTCATTGTTTTGATCCTATCAAGCATGTTTGTTTATTATACAAAAATTATATATTAATACAAAATTATTCACTTGTGAGGAAGTTAACTCTGACCTGTTCTACTTTATTTTATTATGCACTTTATTATTTATCGTTGTTTTCTTATTATCTAACATATTATATTTTAGTTTACGAGTTAACTTACTTCCACCTTCTCCATCGTAGTTAGCAATTACATGATACGGAATCAGGAACCGCCCTCCGGAAGAGCTGTCCCTGGTAATGATGTCATCATCTAATCTAAGTAATTTACCACTGATCCGATATGTGAATGTAAGAATGATCCATATCGATGTTTTGTTTGCTATACAAATTAATTGTAAAGAGGATGACATGAATGAATAACTCTGTAAGCTAATAAATTTAAACTTGTTACATATATTTATGTAAATGAAGCAACACGGGATTGTAAGTCACCCGGTATAAAAACGGAAGCAACCAACGACACAGTGAGGTGTTGTATTGACGTAAGAGGTGTTAAGTTGACATTGGAATTCTTGTAAAGGTCTACAATTTGCTTGAAGTTTGTATATGTGGTGTAGGTAGTAGATTTAAGTAGTAGTTAAGGTTTGTTCTTGTGAATAACTTGAAGTTTGATATTTGAAACAAGTTTTGTTGATTAATTGCTTGTTGCTTTATTATAGTTCCAATAAAGCATTTATTAACACTTTTGTAAGTGTTTTTGAGTCTAATAAATTTATATTTTTTTATTATCTAACTTGTTTGAGAATTTATTCCAATTATTAGTATAAGTTTCTAACATCGTTTGTTGTTCTTAGATCTAACACTTAACCAGTACTTCTAGTTGTAAGTTCCGATTTCTGGTTTTGTTTTCGCCGGTTAACGTTAGTTGTGTTAGATTGTTTTGCAGTTAATTATTTTTAAGTTAGAGTTTAGTTAAAGACCTGAGCTCAGGTCGAACTCTGAAATTTGCAGAGTCGTTAACTGTTAGGTTTAGTTAGAAATAGTATTACTGATCTTCGTTAAAATATGCGACTTTGCACACTTAATAAAAATAAATATAATCAAACAATTTTCTAAAGTACTACATTAGATTAAATTCATTGTATTCTTTAATTATAAGAATAAATTTTTTTTAAACTATTTGTATAGTTGAATTATTTCTCTTAAGTATTTGTATCAATTGTTACTATTTCAAAAATCCTTTATTCCCTTTAAAATCAGTCTTTACATTCTCTCTCTCTTTCCATCTTTTTCTTGTCTTTCATCACCATGCACAGTCTTACACTTTTTATATTTATTCACCCTGAGGCATAGCTGATTGCTATCAGGCAGGTTGCAAAGGAAGTGGATAGGGGAATGGCCATTAGATATAATGAGTTAGCTGTGAATATCCAATAAGCAGTACCATACTAATAGCACCAAATACTATCTAAACATGATGGGCTATGCAATGGTAAGACTATCTCAAGTTAGATAACACCACTCCTTTTTTTCAACCCACATTAGCCCAGCATAAGGAAGTAATAGTCTACAACCCTTCAAATTATTCCATGATGTACAACATTAAAAATTCGCCCTCAGTCACAATCAGCATTGAAAGTTTGAGTCAAGGCAGCAACTGGAGTAGTATGGTGCAAGGAATGCACCATCCTATTCCAGTATCTAAGAATACTTAGATAGAGATTGGCTGTCTTAGATTACTGAAATTGGCTATGTATAATGGATAATTGCTTTCAACATAAGACTACCTACAGCAGGGGTCACCAAACTTTCTTGCACAGTGGGCCGGATAACTGACAAAATTACGAGCGCAAGCCGTATAATCATTATGTACAATACTTGCAAGCCAGAATGAAAGCTCTGAGAAAAAGACGAAAAACCAAGTTCATCATTCCATGTTAATCATGGGTGAGTGGCATGCAATGCACAAAAAACAAGGACAACCAACATATTTATTTACTAAAAAAGTTATCAAAGAAAATGACGTTAGCAAAAAGATAGTTACATCAGACCTAGTGTGCATAAATCCGAATCTCACAAACTAAGCAGCAAAAATCATTAGAGAGATTTGTGAAACTGACATTTGGCTTTCAAGATATCATCAATGTTTGGTTAGGTTAGGTTAGATACAATATTTTAAAATTTAAAATAGTAAATTTAAAGTACATAGCAGCAGCCAGGAGGTCTATGCACGTGTGAAGATCTCCTAATATTCTAAACATAATATTTAAATTAAAATTGTATCACAACGTCTCGTGTTCCATACATTTTATCAAGGAAATTCAAGTACCATCAGCGGGCTGGATAAACTGGTGTCGCAAGCTGGATCCAGCCCATGGGCCATAGTTTGGTGACCCCTGACCTACTGGAACTGGGAAATGAAGCAAAGAACTGGCAAATCATTGGATTTAGCAAAGCAAGAAAAAAAATACGTAAACTTCATGGAACTTCAAAGTGGCTATCTCTTCTATCACCGAGGTGATGAGATCAATACTAATGAAGGAATAGGATTCTTAATCTATAAGGACATTATATATAACATTGTCAGTTTCAGCAGCAACTCAGAATGAATAGGACAAGTCACAGTGAGAATCTCCAAAAGATACAAGCTGAAAATTACACAAATATATGCAGAACTGGATTTGCATTTTTGGGGGCCCTATGACGAGCAAAACTTTGGGGTCTCTAAAAATAATAATCATCTCTGAAATTAATTTTATTTCAGTTATTTACATAAGGATTTTTATAAATTCTATCTTAAAATACCTCATCTGATTTAAAAGTTAATCTCAGATTATCAAGTTGAGAGACCATTTTTTAAAGTGCTAGAAAGAAAGTAAAATTTTTATTAAATTAATCATGTTCTAATTTTGGACAGCGATCTTTGTTTTTAACATTTAAGGAATTATCCTACTTTAATAAAATAAATCTTTGTCTTTGTCCTACTTTCATGTGTCTTAACCTTGTTTTTTGCAACAAATTTCCTACACTTGAGACATATTTGAATTTTTGTTTGTTATAACTTATAATGAACAAATATCTAAATCAGCTACGTCTAATTTTAAAGGTTCCTTATAACTTATAAGGAACCTTTAAAATTTTACTTTCTATCTAGCACTTTAATAAAAATCCATTTTTTCTTAATAAAAGTTTATAAAAGTTGAAAATAGATTGATAGTTTTAAGGCCCCTAGAATTGTAGGGTCCTAGGATGTGGCCTAGTTGGCCTATAGGTAAATCTAGCACTGAATATATGTACCAACTACCAGCCACAAGGATGAAGAGGTAGAAACTCTATATGAAGATATCAACAAAAATTTGAATACCACTGCAACACACTTCACAATCATCATGGATGACTCCAATGCAAAAGTTGGAAGAACACAACAAGACAAAGAATATATGGAAAAATATGGCATAGGTAGCTGAAACAAGAGAGACACTAGACTGGTAGAATTTGCTGCTCACACCAATTTAAAGATAATGAATACCTTAATCAAGAGCAATGAAAGTGAACATGGATCAGCTCCAATGGACAGATGTAGAACAAAATTGAATTTAACCTGGCAAATACGAATTGTACAATTAAAAATGTTTCCAAACTTAACCAGTTTAACATTGGTAGTGACCATCAACTAGTCTATACCAAAGTCAAGCTGGATATTCAATGTGAAAGAAGATGGCTAAGATATCACAGAGGATAAAAGATTGATTTGAGACAGCTACATCCAAAAAGGAAGAATACAGCTTAATGCTGAAGAACAGATTCAAAGTTCTCATGGAAAAGAAAAATGACGAAGGCATATACAGTAAAACCTCGATTTTACAGACTATAGGGGGCAAGACTAGTCCGTAAAAAAGGAAAGTCCATAAAATCAAAGTAACATTTTTTTTATAAACATTAATTAGCATTTTCAACATACCTGTACTAATTAATGTGACTTATGCCTAAAAACTGTATTATTTTACATAGAGTATTTTAAATTAAATTAAATTACCTACATACATGTATATTAAATTTAGGTAAGTTGTTAAAATAAAAATGACGCATTATGCAATAAATGAGTGCTTTATTTTACACGCACCAGTGCAGATAAGAAATGCTGGATGTAGCTATACTATAGACAGTTTATGCAAATATTATATTAATATTATTTATTTTATTTTTTGGGATGGTGTCAGTAAAATCCGAAGTCCATAAAATTGAGGTCCGTAAAATCGAGGTTTTACTGTAATATCACAGTGACAAACATCAGAGACAATGCAGAGAAGACAGTAGGAATTCAAGCAAGAAATCCTGTTAAGAAAATATCTGTCAAAAGAAAAGAGCTGATCAAAAAGAAAAGGAAGATGAAGACAAAATTTGTTATAACCAGATAGAATATAGAGAAATGAGCAAAGTAACATGAAAAAAAATCAGAAAAGATATAAAGAAATTCAACATAGAAAGGATTCAAATGACCATTGAAAAAGAAATAGCCTTCAATCAATATGGAAAGACATAATGATCGGCAAACACCAACTAAATGCAATCAAAGAAAATAACAGAGAACTTGTCACCAACCAAGACAATATAGTAGAAAAAGCAGCAACTTCCAATGAGGAACTATATAAAGCAAATAGGCTCAAGACCAGCAAAAGCAGAATAAACTCCAGCAATACTACTGCAAAAAATAGAGAAAAACATTAAGAAGATGAAGTGAGGTAAACCCCAGGAGAAGACAATATCAACATTGAAATTCTAAAGGAAGAAATACCACTACATAAACAAGTCACCAGGATATTCTCTGACTGCCTATGAATAATACAGATACCAGACATCTGGAAAGATGTACTCATAGTGCTGATATATAAGAAAGGCGATAAAGCAGAGCTGAGAAACTACAGGCCTGTCAGTCTATTGTTGATAATATACAAAAGTATTCATAAACATCCTCACAAGAAGATTGGAACAAGTATTGGATTCAAATCAACTAAGAAAACAAGCTGGATTCTAGAAAGGCTATTCAATGATGAATCATATAGACACTGTCAATCAATTGAAAGAAAAATGCAAAGAATATCAAATTCCATTCTGTATGGCATTATAGAGAAAATATTCAACTAAGTATCTATAGGGGTAATACTAATGGCACTAAGTAATCAGGGAATACACCACCAGTATATAGAATTACTGCATATCATCTATGAGGAAACAACAGACATAAAACAATTACATAAAGATAATAAGAAAATAAAAAACCAAGGAATTCATCAAGGAGAACCTCACCAAAACTGTTTACAGCCTGCTAGAAGAAATATTCCACTGAATAAATAGATGGGAACACAAAGGAAAAAACTTCAATGGAGAGTATTACCTGATGATTCAATCAACCAATTACCTGAGATTTGAAGATTATATATTGCTGTTCACCCAAACACCTAATGAACTACAGGAAATCCTAAATGACTTCAAGATAGAAAACAAGAAAATAGGACTACAAGTGAATTATGAGAAGACAAAAATAATATTCAACATAGAAGTAAACCCACAACCAGTGATGAAAGAAGGTTGGACAATTGAAAGGATGAAGAATACAAATACTTAGGACAAGTAATCACAACACAAGCAGATGAATGAAATTCAACATAGGATGCAATTGGAATGAGGTGCATGTAGTCATATGATAACCTCTTAAAGAATAATAGGATACTGATATGCCAAAAAGAAAACTCTTTAATATGTGCATACTATCAGTAATGACATATGGCTGTGAATTGTGGAATCTTACAAAGAAGATAGAACAGAAACTATCAACAACCCAAAGAAGCATGGAAAGATGCATATAAGGATTCATAAAGACAGATTGCAAGACCAATACCTGGATAAGAGAATAAATCAGAGTAGAAGATATAACTGTGATACTTAAAGCAATAAGGGCACGGGCAGGCCACATAGAAAGATATACTGACACCAATGGACAAAGAGCATTACAGAATAGTAACTCAGGCAAGAGAGAAGTCATCATGGCAGACAATATACAATGAAGAGATGACATAAGAAAAGTAATTGGTTTGCAGTAGATGCAGATTGCACAAGATATGTGGAAAAAGAAAGAGGCAGTTACATCCATCAGTGAATGAAATAGAAATGAGGATGATGATAATAATGATTTATTTTCATCCAGATTACTATTTAACATTTTTATAACATTCCCAAATATACTCTCTTCTTTGATTTATTTATTAAACATCATCATTTCATCATTCATATCCCTTCTACTTTTCTGCAATGCTCATTACACACTTCTTAAAGTGTATTCACATATTTTTATCCATTCTTGCAAAAATCTAGCTTGCATATCTTATGCTTATTTGCACTCACTCATATCTTCTTATATTGATTCCATGTTTCATATACATTTCTATTATACACCTCTTTCTTCATATACAACTATTGTTATTACTATTCTGTGAGGCCCGCAAGCCCGCGAAGCCCGCTAAGTCATTTACCAAGCGGTCTCCGACAGGCGGATAGCCTAAGAGCGGCGTGTGACGCGGAGTCTCCGACAGGCGGATAGCCTATGAGCGGCGTGTGACGCGAGTAAGGGGTGATGAGAGGCTGGACAGAACGGACACCTGAGACTACGTTTGTAGGTACAAACATCTTCTTTTATTGGAGAGAGAGATTTGGTACAGGCAACAAACCCGACAATCAGAGTCGGAGGACAAATACCTTAGTTTGTACGGGACTTCCTCCGGAAGGTCGGTCTTCTTTGACAGGATGAAAGTTCGGTTTTCTGATGGCAATGACTTCCTCGGGATCAAGGCACAGAACTACCAATGGAGGGTCGGCTTGAAGGAGACTGTTTGTTGTTCGTCTTCGAGAAAATATGTCGAGATGGTATATGGAGATCTTTGCCGACGTAAAGTTTGAGAATACAGCGGGTGGGATATATATCCAATCCGCTATAATAACGATATCTGCTTCTGTCAGAGATCGGGATCTGGCAGAATCAGCTAATAGGAATCGGCGATCAAAGAATGGAGAACAATAATCGGTGAACAGTAACCGATTTTTCTGACGAGCGGGTACCGACTAAATTTTACTGGAGCCTAAAGGGAGATGTCCGTCTTCTGGCTCGAGTTGGAACCAACTGTCCTTCCTTTGTTTCGAATCTCCCTTTACACTTTTTATCAATAAACAAATACATCTCTCCCCTTTCACAGGGAAGGCGACCTTTCGACCTCTATCTTATAACTCTGCATGACCCCTCCGAACACCTGCACGATGTCGGAGTTCCATACAGCATGCATCAAACGTATTTGTTTTCTTTTGGGGAGATAGTAGAGACCGAAGCAGTTCGGACACGGCTGGAAGAGAGACCCTCTCACCCGATGTTACCTATAAATTTGTCAATTTCGTAAATTTACAATCGGGTGAGGAGTGATACTTTTCAGTGGGCCGACCTCGGGTCCCTACAATTCCATTAATAACAATATGGGATAGTAATAGTGGGTCAGATTCCCTTTATTGTTTTTCAGCAGCTTCTGTCCATGAATTACCTATAATCCATGCTGCATATACAATATTGAAAGTCTTCCAAAAGTTCTTCAATATCTTTTTCTTATTAAAGTTTATACAATTTTCCATCCGACTGGATATTAAAGAGGAAGGCATTTCAATGCCTTTTATAGGCCACATATACTATTGTGAAGTCTTCAAATCACTATCAACTTTATACTTGTATATTATTATGGCAGACAATAAAAATCATTTGTTTCAAATCCTAAAGTTATAACATAGTATTGATTTTTATTAATTTATTAAAAATATATATCTTAACAACACAAAATCTTTAAAAACTGCTTATTTCTTAAATACCATAAGTTCGAAAAATAAAAAGCATTTTTAGCAGCAAATGTAATAGATTAATCGGACAGTTACCAAACCTATGTTAAAATTGTAAATATTAATATGAGGGGAAAACTAGGATCTCTAGTATCCATATTAAAATTAATAAATGTTCTGTAACTAGCAATGATTTTTTGCACTGCATACCTCCAGGCACTGTTTGACTCATCAGTTTGCCTAACATTAATAACATTCTCATTCTCACAAGATTTTAAAATCTCAATTTTTTCTTTTATCACCAGGTCTTTCCTGTTATAGACATTTTTAATAATCTTCGTGTCTTGCCATAAAATATCAATGTCTTTTTGGAACGCTCTTTGTGCTAAGGCAGTGGCTAAGTTATCTTTGTGCTCTGCCAGCCTATCTTTAAGGTTTCTAGCCATAGTGCCGACATACACTTCATCTCTGTTGTCTTCTATATTATGTACAGGAATTTTATAGACCCCAGAACTATATTTGCTGCTATGCTTCATTTTTTCATTCCTAAGTAGGCTAAAAACTGTAGGCAGTCTTTTAAAAGTGCATTTTTGTTGCCATTTCTAAGCACTCATTTTACAGCTTTTCTTATATTATGTACGGGAATTTTATAGATCCCAGAACTATATTCTCCGCTATGCTTCATTTTTTCATTCCTAAGTAGGCTAAAAACTGTAGGCAGCCTTTTAAAAGTGCATTTTTTGTTGCCAATTCTAAGCATTCGTCTTACAGCTTTACTTGAATGTAACCTAAATGGTACAGGGGCCCGGTTTTTGCTTCTTAACATCTCTTCATCATCAAATGTAACAACTTGCTGGGTTAATGATTCACTTTCATTTTCATATTTAATCTTTTGTTCTTTATAAATCTTATTCGTAAACTTCATGTTATACCCATGTTTTCGGTCCTAAAAATAATTCCTTTTCAGTTCTTGTTCTCTGTAAATTTTGTTAAACAGTGGGTCAGGCTCCTCTTAAAATATGCCACAAATGCTGACTTCTTGTAGGTCCATGGGTCATAGGACCACCTAGGAATCAATATAGGTGTGGTGCTGGGCTTTGTGTATATGGTGATATCCAGTCTCCCTCTTGTTGCAATGATTTTAACATCTAAGTAATTTATCTCTTTCTTACTCTCCAAGGTTGTTTTGAGGCTAAGTCCATACTGGTCTCTAGAGAAATGGTTTTCTAGGTCTACCGCTATGCTAGAATTCTTCCATAGTACAAAAATGTCATCTACATACCTATAGTATAAAGCTATGTAAAACATTATCGAGTTTTGGATCTGTCTCTCTACCTCCCTTACCACAATTTCAGCCAAGACCTCTGCCATGAGGCTTCCTATAGGGATACCTTGGATTTGTCTATAGAAGAGGCCTTTAAAAGTAAAAAAGGAGTTATGGCATATTAGATGCGCAATGTCCCTCAGCATTGCGGGGTCTTGGTCTTCATCTTGTGCATATTCTAGAACAGTGCTGTCCAATTATAATGAACCCGAGGGCCATAGCTGTGTTTATTGGAGATATGGAGGGTTGCAGTTACAAAAAGGGGAGGAGCTTTGGTACTTGATAGGTACGCTATCGTCTCAACAAACAGAACGTATAAATACAGGAATCCCTTGATTAGTACAGGTTTGAATAATGTGGTTTTGATTAGCGTGCATAAAAAATTGAGACCATCCCTTGATATATGCAGTGACAAATTTTGATTAGTGCACTTCAAGAAGTGCGATTTTTTTTTTTGCAAACCTTCTGAATTGTTGGCAAATGAATCTCGGGGATTGCACTGCAATAAATGTATTTATTTTTTAACTTTGTTAATATTACGACTTTTGTAATCTAATTGTTATATTTTAAATTCATTCGTAATTTTATTAATAAATTTAATGTAAATGGCATCTATCTAAAAATAGCAATTACAATATTACATAGGCAGCCTGGTCTTCAGTTCCTCTCTAATACTCGATGTCTACGGACGTGCAACTATTTTTTATAAAATTTATGCAATTTTCTAAAAAATAATTTTTGTGAAAAATAAATTTTAATTCTTACTATAAATTTTTAAATACCTATGCATATTCCTCAATGATTTAATGTACATGTAATGCAATATAGATATGTTTTGAGAGAGAAAAAAATATATGTTTATTATTTTGATATTTTCCAGGATTCATTATAATTATTCCCATTGTTTTTTTAGTTTTGCAAAGTCGCGGATTAGAACGAATGTCAATAATAATATTTCTAATTAATCCTAATGGCTAACGACTCTGCAAATTCCAGAGTTCAGAATGAGCTCAGGTCTTTTCTAAGTTCTTACTTAATTATAATTAACTACAAAACAATTTAACAACAACGTAACGTCCAAATGTAACAACTTGCTGGGTAAATGATTCACTTTCATTTTCATATTTAATCTTTTGTCTTTATAAATCTTCTTTGTAAACTTCATGTTATACCCATGTTTTCGGCCCCAAAAATAATTCCTTTTCAGTTCTTGTTCTCTGTAAATTTTGTTAAACAGTGGGTCAGGCTCCTCTTAAAATATGCCACAAATGCTGACTTCTTGTAGGTCCATGGGTCATAGGACCACCTAGGAATCAATATAGGTGTGGTGCTGGGCTTTGTGTATATGGTGATATCCAGTCTCCCTCTTGTTGCAATGATTTTAACATCTAAGTAATTTATCTCTTTCTTACTCTCCAAGGTTGTTTTGAGGCTAAGTCCATAATGGTCTCTAGAGAAATGGTTTTCTAGGTCTACTGCCATGTTAGAATTCTTCCATAGTACAAAAATGTCATCTACATATCTATAGTATAAAGCTATGTTAGACATTATCGAGTTTTGGATCTGTCCCTATACCTCCCTTACCACGATGTCAGCCAAGATTTCTGCCATGGGGCTTCCTATAGAGATATCTTGGATTTGTCTATAGAAGAGGCCTTTAAAAGTAAAAAAGAAATTATGGCATATTAGGTGCACAATGTCCTTCAGCATTGCAGGGTCTTGGTCTTCATCTTGTGCATGTTCTAGAAGGAAGTGGTAAAATAAGAGGCATGTGGCATTTAGGTTCAGGGAAGGATAGAGGGACTCAAAGTCTAATACTATCATTATTTCATTTCCTGTAGGTGTAACTTCTTTCAAGTGTCTCAAGATATCTTGTGCTGATTTAACAGTGTAGTTATAATTATCTATTTTTGTCATACACAATTTAGCCAGTTGCTTCTCGATATTATAGGTAGGAGAGCACCTCTTCTCAACTATAGGTCTAGCCACAGTTGATTCCTTATGGGTTTTGATGTAGGCGAACAGCCTAGAGCAGGCCAGGTTGACTTCCTTAAACTTATTAACAAACTGGGGTAGTTTTGGTCTCTCAAGGAGCATGTTGACGACAGCTGTTAATCCTTCAGTGAGATTCTTCTGCACCAATATCACGTTAGAATCTATTATATACTGTTGTAAAAACAATTCATAAGTTTCTTTTTTTACACATAACTAGTTGTTTAGATTTATCATCTCTTGTAATAGTTATACGCTGATTGATGATTGTTCAAGGGTCTGCCTTACAGTGTTATCTTTCCAGCATGGTTTTTCTCGAGCGTCCCTAGTGGCCCAGTGGCCACTAGTCTTATCGTGTTCTTATCATGTTCATTCAGGAAGGACCAATGCAGCTGCTTAGCTTCTAATTCATTAACTGGCTCTAACAATCTTTCAAGAACCGGTATATCTTCGTCACGTTCGTATATGTTCGTTACGGCCGTCATAAAGCACATAAGCTGGTCCTTTTTGGAGTAAGTTACTAGCAAAATGCGGGACTTGAATATCATCTAATATAGTGACATCTTCTAATGGGAGTGTACAGTTGTCACTATATTACATGATATTCAAGTCCTGCATTTTGCTAGTAACTTACTCCAAAAAGGACCGGCTTGTGCGCTTTATGACAGCCATAACTTATTAGAAGATATACCCGTTCTTGAAAGATTTTTAGAGCCAGTTAATGAATTAGAAGCTGAGCGGCTGCATTGGTCCTTCCTGAATGAACATGATAAGAAGCCCCACTGGGCGACTAGGGATGCTTGAGAAAAACCATGCTGGAAAGATAATACTGTAAGGCTGAGCCTTGAATGGATTATCAATCAGCATATAACTATTATAAGAGATGATAAATCTAAAAAGCTAGTTATGTTAATAAAAGAAACTTATGAATCGTTTCTACAACAGTATATAATAGATTCTAACATGATATTGGTGCAGAAGAATCCCACTATACTATACTAACAAAAAGTAAAGATGGCTGTACCTTAAAAGGTTTAGCCACTTGGAAGGAAGAAAAGAAATGAGAAGGGGTGAGAAAAGTAGAGGAAAGTAAAAAAGGGTCCTGCCAAAGAAGCGTGGCCGGTCACTAGTGGAAAGAGAGAGAGGAAGGCAATCAACAGTCCCATGGGACCCCACTCATCCTCATCAGAAGCAATAAACAATTACAAAGGTCTTCCGACTAAGAGGAAGATAACAGGACAATATGCACAATTTGACTGTTGCTTGTTCCAGGATGAATCACCACAGAGTGCGTTGTCCAAAAAAAAAAGTCAAACACAGTTGGGAACAGTCGCCAGGCCATCACCTGGAACACAGTGTAACTCACAACACCAGCACCCATACTACTAACAAATCCCGACACTGCACAGGAAAACCCGAAAAGAAAAGGTTACATGGTGAATAACAGAAGCCAGTGAATCCACTGGGAATCTGCTGAACTGCTGAAACATTCCATATAATCCAGTAGACCATCAGAAGACAAAAGACACTTATTTGCACATTTCCCATTACCTATCAGGTTGGTGGTAGAAAACAATCAGCCAATGGGTTTCACAATCCAGTTTCAGAAGGCCGCCCTAGTTATCAGAATCAGAGTGATCAAAGGAGGGCCGCAGCGCTCCAGTGCCTTTTAAGAATCTAATCAGCTCACCAAAGAGTGCACTGTTATCGATCCATTGGTGAATTTGGCAGGGCCAATTAAATCCATTCATCAGTGCAGTTTTCTCCAAGCTTTCCCTCTGATTCGAGAAATGGGTGCAGTCATAAAGGAGAAGAAAGGAGTCCTGTGTTTCACCATTTGCACAGTGGCATTTTTTGGTATTTTTAAGTCTAAACCTATACAGACAGGCATTGAGGTTGCCGTGTCCTATAATCAGCTGGGTGAGGTAATTATTATTAAAGTAATGTTTATTATTGAACAAGTTTTTGATAACGGGAATAAAGGCAAAGGCCTGCCTGCCTACCTCATCTCTATTCCAATTTTCCTGCCATTGCTCGAAAGTGAGAGCAAAACCATTTTCTTAATGTAGTTGAGAGACATTCTGTTAAAGCAAATTTTAAGATTCCGAGTGGTGGCCTTTTTGGCAAGAAAGTCCGCCATCTCATTCCCTTTAATTCCGCTATGTCCAGAACCCAATAGAAATACAGCAATCATGTCTTTAATGTCAGGAATGAGAGAGAAATAAGTTTGTTCCTTGGTAATATTTAAAAGGGCTGTTCTGCTATCTGAGATGATGTTAATTGGTTGTCTCGTAATTTTGTTTGGAGAGACATATTGCAGTCCTCGGTAAATGGTGTAAACCTCTGTTTGGTTAATAGGGCAGTGCTTTGCCAACCTATAATAAGCTTGATATCTGGTCCTATCAAGATTGTCAAAGACCACAATGGCCGCACCAACCCCTTCCCCCGTCTTAGAACCATCTGTATAAACCGAAATCCCCTGTTTCTTTATAGGAAGTCTAAGAATCTCAATGCCTGTGTCCTTAGCAGGATGATTTTGGTTATAAATCTTATGGAATTCAAATCTATTTTTATTGATACGATTTATAATCTCAAGACACTTATCCTTGAATTTATACTTATTTATGATCCTTTGCCTTTCGTTTTCTTTAGTCCAATCAGTGTTAATGATCTTGTCCATATAGAAGTTCTGGAGAATTTTTAGGTCAAGTGGAATCAGTTTCGCAAGAACCAACAAGGCGTTAGTAGGTGCCATCCTGTACACCCGTTTCCTTAATCGCAGCTAATCTTTGAATTCTCATAATTTTCCTCCTTATATTCACAAGGCTGGCTGCCTCACCCCAGGCCTGCGAAGCATAAAGGATGATTGGCTCTATGGCTCCAAGATAAATAAGTATCGAAGCTTTAGGGGAGATTCCCCACCCCGGACCAGCAAGAGCTTGAACCATGTTCAACATATGGACTCCTTTTTTATACACATATTGCACATGCTCAATTATAAACAACTAACGTACAGGGGATAAACCATTTTACAAATTAATAACGAACAAGCCAAACTTCCCCTGGCGGATAAAGTTTTAAGTTATATTTTTAGATTAATAATTATTTTTTTTAATTACAGCTACGGTGCCACCATCTATTGAATTAATGATTAAATAATTTTATAATTACGTACTAGGGTGGCGCCATCTAGTGATTAATGATTAAACTATAATTTTATAAATTTGTTTTCCCGAAATAAAATTTTCGCACCGCACCGGAATCGAACCGGGATCTCTGGGTCAACGCCCCAGCGCCTTAACCAGTTTACTTAAGCTTCCCGAAATGGAATTTCCGCCATGTCACCGTGGTCTAACTGGTTAAGGCGCTGGGGCGTTGACCCAGAGATCCCGGTTCGATTCCGGTGCGGTGCGAAAATTTTATTTCGGGAAAACAAATTTATAAAATTATAGTTTAATCATTAATCACTAGATGGCGCCACCCTAGTACGTAATTATAAAATTATTTAATCATTAATTCAATAGATGGTGGCACCGTAGCTGTAATTCAAAAAATAATTATTAATCTAAAAATATAACTTAAAACTTTATCCGCCAGGGGAAGTTTGGCTTGTTCGTTATTAATATTGCACATGGTCCGTCCAATTAAGTTTTTCATTGAGATGAATTCCCAAATATTTAATTTGTTGTGATTGTCTAATCTTTTGATTACCAATTTGAATACTAATTTTCCTTTGAAGTGGTTGTTTCCTGCCAACCACCATAAAAGAAGATTTACTGACGTTTATGGACAATTTGTTATTAAGACTCCATTTGTTTATGTTGTGTAAAACTTGATTGGCTGAAGCTCCAAGGTTGTCTCTATTTCTATTTTTTAATAAAAGGATAGCATTGTCCGCATAAGCTTGTAAATAAGCATTCTTAGGAATAGACTGTAAGTTAAGCAGTCCGTTACAGATAATGTTCCAGAGATAGGGACCAGATAGGGAGCCCTGCGGACATCCCCTAGTGATTTTAAATTCCTTACAAACGTTTTCCGTTTTATAGATAGCAAGCCGGTCTTTAAAATAGTTTTTTAATAGATTGAAAAGGTTAAGTGGGCAGTTTGTTTCTATAAGCGTAGAAAAAAATACTAGGCCACCAGGCATAGTTAAACACAGCCTTAAAATCGAGTGTGACGACAATTGTGTGTTGTCCCATTTGTTTAGCACTATTGACAAATTGAATAACATTGTTTATGGCCATTGTCGTGTTTTTCCCTCTAGAGAACCCAAACTGGTCGTTGTTGAAAAACTTCTTTTCTCTGAGGTACCAGTTTATCCTATTGATCCAGCAACTTATCAAGAATCTTTCCCAAAATTGGCAAGAAGCTAATTGGCTGATAACTATTACTATTAGTTAGGTCTCCATTGGTTTTTGGAATTAGCTTTATTTTGGCTTTTTTCCAATCACTAGGGAAAATGCCTAGTTGAAGACATCTGTTGAAAAGTGTAATGAAAGTTGTTGGGATACTCTCAAAGGCATTAACGGCCATTCTCCCCGTTATACTGTCCAAGCCAGAAGCCTTATTAATATTGATTTGTTTAAAGATGGCCTGAACCTCTTTATAAGTAAATATGTCATCATTTGGGGAATTCAAAGCTTCCATTTCTTTAATTCTACAAATCTTATGAGCGTTGGAATCGTTTTCCTTATCATCCTTAGAAAAAATATCATTAAAAATTTCTGTTATAGTACTGTCAATATTCGTGGTATATTGTCCTCCATTCTGTATCACCGAGCATGGGAGAAACGCCTTCTTAAATTTATTAGCAATAACCTTGTATGGTTTGCTCCAGGGTTTGTCAGAGTCCAGTCCACAGAACATTTTCCAAGCTGAAGTCCTACTTTCGTTAATAGCTTTTTTGAATTCCTTTAATTTTTTAAGATATTGCCTATGGAGTTCTTGCCTAATTTCTGTATTAATTTCCTACGTTGTTGTTTGTGGATTCGTCTCAAGTTTCTCTTCTTATTTGTCAGGTCCGCATTCCACCACGGTGGAAGAAGTTCTGTATACTTAGTTCTGGTCGTTGCCATCTCGAAGGCCTTGTGAATTATACCTTGGACCCTTCTAACTGTACTGTCCACCTCCTCTTGATTCCTTAGCTCCTCAATTCTAAAAGGGATCCATTCAACTAATAATATTTCCCTGAAAGAACTCCAATTAGTAATGTCAATTTTATTGTGACAAAAATTTTCCAATTTTTGTCTCAATAAAATTTTTCATTGTCAAGTTTCGTTATAAGATAGTTGTGGTCGCTGATAGACCTATTCTCAATAGTGTCACTCATGGGTCCTAACCTGAGAAATTTTTGATTACAGATACAAAGGTCGATCCAGTTACTGCCCGCCTGAGAATTAAAGGTTGGAACCGTACTCTGATTCAATGAAGTCAGTCCATTACCTTGCAAAAACTCCACCACTTTAAAACCTCTTAAGTCTTCAGTAGTGCTTTGCCATAATTGGGACTTAGCATTGAAATCCCCTCCCACAAAAATTGGGTAGTGTTGAAGTTCCTTAACGGCCTCTTGCAAAGAGCCAAGACCCTTGTTGATGTCTCCACTGGGAGGGAAATAAACAGAGATTAAAATAATTTCACTGTTTCCTTTTCTCAAACAGATAGTAGTAAGATATTCATTACAATGTTGAGAGATCTGAATAGCATCCAAGGAAGGGTTCTCAATCACAATTCCCATTTTAATTGGGTAGTCAGTGTTCCCAACAGGGAATTTCTGATATTTACCTAGTAAAGTGATCTTACCTTGGACAAGAAAATTTTTCCTGTAGTAAGATAATATCAGGTTTGAGGTCTAGAATATCCTTTAAAGTGTTAGACGTAGCCACTTTAGATCGTTGAAGATTAGCCTGTAAAATAGAAAATTTCTCCTTTTTTGCAAATCAATACTAACTGTATTTTTATAATAGTTGTGATTTAACTTATCCATAATGAGGAAGCTCTTAAAAACCAGTACTGACAAGATTAAATAAAAGACAGTTAAACATATTCAGTTCTTTTTGCCATTTGTATTTTATGCCTCTTAATCATTGGGCAAAACCAAGCATACGCATTGTGATCTGTTTCAAATCATTGTTCCTCTGGCAGATTTTTATTGGCTTCTTTACAGTTTATACAAGTGGGTTCTTCTTTCTTTTTACATGTATTGTACCTGTGATTCCTTGCACAGTGGCTACATGTCTGACTTTTATTGCAGTTTTTTGATGTGTGTCTGAAGCCACAACAGTTGAAGCACCTAGTCACCGGCAAGTAGTCATCCACAGTGATGAGTGACCATGCAAGGCTGATATTCTTCTTTAATAGAACTAAATTTCTAACCCTTGCCGTAATTGACAGAACCACATGTCTCCTTATTTCTCCTGTTCTCGTTGTCTGAAAAGAACAGTGAAATTTAGTTCCTTCTTAAGAATTAACAGCTCTTGTCAACAGGCTCCTTAAGAGACCAAAACTACCCCAGTTTGTTAATAAGTTTAAGGTAGTCAACCAGCCTGCTCTAGGCTGTTTGCCTATATCAAAATCCATAAGGAATCAACTACAGCTAGACCAATAGTTGAGAAGAGGTGTTCGCCTACATATAATATCGAGAAACAACTGGCTAAATGGTGTATGACAAAATTAGATAATTATAACTACACTGTTAAATCGACACAAGATTTCTTGAGACACTTGAAAGAAGTTACACCTACAGGGAATGAGATAATGACGGTATTAGACTTTGAGTCCCTCTACCCTACCCTGAACCTAAATGCCACATGCCTCTTATTTTATCACTTCCTTCTAGAACAGGGCTGTCCAAAAGGCGGCCTGTGGGCCACATGTGGCCCGCCAAGCCATTTTGTGCGGCCCATGAGGCTTTCACGATTTGTGATATAATATTACTTTTTAATGCTTTTTTCACTTTTTTTATTACTTTTTAAGATATTAATAAAAAAAAAATCCTAAAATTGAATTATATTAAATCAATTAATTAATTTTTCTTAATCATTAGTAATTAACAGTTTATTACTCACTTCAGCACTATAAAGCAGACCATTATGACTCTACAATCTTGTTGAAAAAGGTTGTAGAGTCATAATGGTCTGCTTTATGGTGCTGAAGTGAGTAATAAACTGTCAATAAGATACCGTTCAAAGCAGTGAATACTGGACTTACATTAGTAATTATTTAATGACCAACAAGCTGTCAGTGACATCAACATTTTTATAAGACTTTCAATCACATCAATTTTAGTTTTAGTTATTTCGGTTTTTATAAGACTTTCAATCACGTCAATTTTAGTTTTAGCTATTTCAGTTTTAAGTTTTGAATTGTGACTGTATTTTAGTTATTTTTTAGTTTCTAACACTCACATTTTAGTTATTTTTTGGTTTCTAACACTCACCATTTCAGTGGTTGTGAGATTCTGTTTTAATTTAATTTTTATTTTACCATGAGTTCATTGCATTTGTGAAATGAGAAAAAAATTGAAAATGAAAATCTAGCATATTAGGAGGGGTGGGAAAATGGCTTTTTCATAACAAATCACATGGGTAAACTGCTTTGTTTAATGAACGTTTTCTTAACTTTTGTGATTTTTGTCAGAAAGTAATATCAGCGTTTGGTAGTACTTATTTGTGTGAAAATGCATTATAATTTTGTAATAAGATTTGTTTAATCTAGAAATAAAATTGATTTCCAAAGAGCATTATACAGGAATCCCTTGATTAATACAGTTAGTAAATCCTCGCAATATACCGCATATATCAAAACTGCACTAATCAAAGTGTGAGGAAGTTAACTTTGACCTGTCCTATTTTTATTTTGTTATGCACTATTATTTAGCGTTATTTTCTTATAATCTAACGTATTATATTTTAGTTTAAAAGTTAACTTACTTCCCACATTCTCCGTCTCTGTCGTTAACAGTCACGTGATACGGAATCGGAACCGTCTTCCGGAAGAGCTGTCCCGGGTAGTGACGTCATCCTCTAATTTAACTAAATTTACCACTGATCCGATATGTGAAAATAAGAATGATCTGTATCAATGTTTTGTTCGATATAGAAATGAATTGTATAAAAATGAACATGAATGAATTACTCTGTAAGCTAATAACTTTACACTTGTTACGTAAAAATATGTAAATGAAGCAGTGTGGGTTTTTTTTGGTCATCGTCTCCGGGTGAGACCTAGGTCTGAGGTGGCAACCCTATATAGACATAATGTTAAAATCTGAGTTCTGATCTCAGCTGTGCAACATAATCACAATAAAATTAAAACAAAAACCAACAAAATCAATAGTTTATGATTATACAATGATTTATTTATCTAAATAAATGAAAAAACAGCCTTTAAAATCCAAAAAAAATTAGGCCTATAATAAAGAAATTATTTGCCATATAAATGCTAAAAAAGTTTTATTCTTTATTATTATTGATGAGCTTTAATACAAATGAACTACTGTCTTAGGTACAATCTGAAAATGGAAGTTATATATATATGCCGATAAAATGAGATTGTTGTATTTCCACTTCTCGGCTGTCATTTTAATTTTACTGATTTCAAAGTAGATGACAGAATTTTTGCTACAAAACCTATTCATAGCTATGTATATAGTTTCAAAAAGCTTTTTATGAACATTTAGCATCTATTTATTCATGCAATAAATATTCATATTTTTGATTGAATTTTCTCCAATATAATTTATCCAAAAATAAATCTGAGAACTCAAATCAAGAACCATCTGTACTGAAAAACTGATATGATATCATGAAGTTGTGGAGTTTGCTACAGAGCTGGTTGTTTCATGTCTGTTGTTAAAATTACAAGAACAACTGCAATATTTAATAAAAATAAACAGTAAAAATTTCATAATCTTTATTTTGATATCTGCATTTCACAGAATAATTTTCTGTTGCTCAGTAAATATAATGTTTACCAATTTAAAAGACTTAAATAATGTTTATTAATTTAAAATATCTCTATTATCTTAAGGATCAAATTTAAAGACCTTTAAAATACCAAAGCTTGAGCTTACTTAAGAAAATGCTCAAAGTTTAGTCATCTGTTTATTTGTAAGAAAGCTTAAGTTTTTTGGGTCAAGCTGACTCAAGCCAGCAACTCTAGTAATAACAATTATAAACTATTGTAGTATAGCATACATAATCATATTTATATTAATTCTTTTAGAATGCATTAATATCAATAAGCAAATGGCAATAACTTTTTGATATCCAAGAACTGATTAGAAATTTTTACAATGGAATTAATGAGAAATGAGTTCCTTATTTATGAATTTTCACTTAAAATAGTTTTTAAGGTTCCAGTTACCTTTGTAAATCGAAGGATATCTGTATTTTGATCTGAAAATTTATGGACTCTGGAAAAACTGTCTTATAGATATTCATTGTGTTTAATAGAATAAAATAGGGATATGATTAGAATTGCTGAAACTCAAGTTAAAGAGCTGTTATTAAGAAAAAGCTCAGGAAATCTTGAACTATCAGAGCTTTTCTGATGATAATTATTAACAAACTGTACTTTAAAGCTGAATTATTACTAATTAACATAACTGTGGCAGTAATGAACAATTTGTGGTTTTTTTCATGTATCATTTGCTTAGATTAAAATGTGCCTAATATAATATTCATGAAAACAAAAAATAACATGTGAAAGGCACATGTAAAGTGCAAACAATATTAATCAATAACAATTATAAACATTTTGTAAAAGAGCATGATAAATCCAAATAAAACTATAGCAAACACAAATATTTAATTCATAAAAATTGTATAAAAATGCAAAAATAAGTTAAAATATGCTAAAAAAACTAAATGCTGAATCAAATCAATATTTGATATAAAGGCATAAAAGCTAAAATAATTAAAAACCTTTTTTAAAAAAGTTTAAAGATTAAAAACAGAATGATTAAAATGCTGTAAAAATTCAGTAAAATAGAGGAATTGATTAAAAGATGTTTTCATGAGTTGCTTAGATCACAGATTGGTTGACCATCATTTATCAAGAGATATTGATGAGTCTTGGAAGCATGACTGTGTCCTTTGCAGAGTCTTGGAAGCAGATTTCTTCTCCTCTTTCTACAATAGATTGATTCATAATGCTGGACAACTAGTTTGATTTTGTGGAATGCAATTTGTTACATATCTAGTAGTCACAAGATTAGTCTTATAGGCCTCTCCTCTTTCTACAATAGATTGATTCATAATGCTGGACAACTAGTTTGATTTTGTGGAATACAATTTGTTACATATCTAGTAGTCACAAGATTAGTCTTAGATTAAAATGCTGTAAAAATTCAGTAAAATAGAGGAATTGATTAAAAGATGTTTTCATGAATAAGTATGAGTTGCGTAGATCACAGATTGGTTGACCATCATTTATCAAGAGATATTGATGAGTCTTGGAAGCATGACTGTGTCCTTTGCAGAGTCTTGGAAGCAGATTTCTTCTCCTCTTTCTACAATAGATTGATTCATAATGCTGGACAACTAGTTTGATTTTGTGGAATACAATTTGTTACATATCTAGTAGTCACAAGATTAGTCTTATAACTATAATTATTAGAACTAAACAAAAACTTCATTACAGAAAGGGGTGGATATCCTTCAGCAATTTCTGTCTTGGCAAATTGTTCTGCATGACATCATAATTTTCCATCATTCAATAAATAGTTGAACCATTAACTAATTTTAACTAACTTAAAAAGATTCAAGGATGGAGTTTGAGCTTGCTTATAAAAAAAATTCAAGCTTCATGATCAAGCTGATTTGAGCCAGCAAATCTAGATGTGATAAATGATTATACTAAATTTTAGTATCATTTATTACACCTTATTTTATTCTATTTTATGGACTTTCATTAAACTTTAAGCATTCTCAAATATCCAAAAAATATTAGTTCTCTATGAACTAAGGAAATTACATTTTCACCCCAAAATTTTTTTCAAAACAATTAGAGGGTTGAAAAATTTATGGAAGTTAAAACCTTCTCAACATTCAAGATAAATAAACATTGATTCAGAATTTATAAAAAAATATTTTGTATTACAAAACTTATTGAGTAATATTAAACTTCCAAGTTCAGCTGCTCATAAAATAATATAAATAATTCAACAAGCACTTAAAGCAAAAAAACTAAAATCTATTATTAGTAACTATATTTGTACTAATAATATATTTTAGTTTTTTTGCTTTAAGTGCTTATTCAACTATTCATTATTGAGTAATCTTTATTGAATATCTTATTTAGTTATTACAAAATTAACTATATTAAAGAGTTTAAAATTCTGAAGAATAAGAATAAAAAACATACAATATTGACTATTCATCACAATCAACAATTCTTAATTTAGGAATAAAGTCTTTATTACAATAGGACTGACTCTAGCATAAGGCATCCAGAAATTAAAATGAATTTATTCATATATTCATATTTCAATTATTTCTTAATTCATTTTCAAGAGAATATCTTTTCTGCTATTTTTCAGTCTTTTTCATTTTATCTTAAAATTTACAGATAATAAAACTGCAGATCTTGATTTATTATATACTTTATGCATTTATGGATTTATTATTTTTATATTTGTAAGAAATAAATTTAAATCTGACAAATGAAAATTTTTATATCACAAGAATTGATGAAATTCTAATGAATTTCATCAAGACTGCATAAGTAATGACAAGTTTGGATATCTTTTTTATTTTATTCTGCTTTCCAATCAGAATTTACTAAGGGACATTCCAATGCCCATCATGAGCACTGGAATATCATGGTGGGATTGGCTGTCAACTGAAGGATAAAGTTCAATCAATTGGGCCTGGACCCATCTGAAAAATCTTTGGGAGATGTGAATCTCGGGAATAAATCCATATCCTTCTGGTGTAAACCAGCATTCTACTACATGGCTGACAGTTTGAATATGTTAGAAAGGAAGCAAAAATAATTGTAATTGATTTAACATATTTCAAAGAAAATAACTTGTAGGCAAAGATGATGATGAAATTGATCTAATAAAAATGAAAATTTTAAAATTAACTTTCTTTTTAATATTCTAAATAAATGCTTTAATGGATTGTTTTGATTTAATTACAAAGCATAATGATAATTTAAATATAACTTGCATTTCTTTATAATTTTTAAATAATATACTGTAAAGAAATGCAAGTTAATGAGTGGTAATGATAAACTTTTAAAAAATTGTTTAGATTGGAAATTCTACTAACAGATTGAAATCAAAAGGATATATAGGGAATAGATTTATTTCACAAAATAAAATATTTACAAAATTATTATCCTTTTGAACAAGTGTTGCCAATGAAGATTCTTGAATTTACCAGTATATATGAAAAAAATTTGTCATTTTTACTACCTAACTTACATATTTACATATCCTGATGATGTGTTTCTATATTCAGTAAACAAAAGAGTTTTTCTAAATTAAAACTATTAAAAATTCATTTCAGGATATATATAATCTTCTACTTATATAATGACTGTATATCTATAAATAAGCTCTAATTCAAAGTGAAAAAAACATATTTTATTAAAGAAGTACTTTCAACTTTAAAAAGTCATCATCAGCTTTTTGAAAAATAATTAGATTACCAATATTATTATTTTTCAAAAAGCTAATGATGACACTTTTTAAAGTCGATAGTACTTCTTTAATAAAATTGTTTTTTTTTCCATTTTGAATTAGAGCTTATTTCTAGATATACAGTCATTTCAGGATAATCATGATTTAGAAAAGATTGGGTGGATTATTGACATTATAAATTGAATAGCTTTTATTAAAGAAATTGAATTGGAAGAGATGATGACAAAATTTGCAGTCAAAAGTTCAAAAAAAATTTTATTTTAAATTGTTGATGTAGGAATTATTTGAATGTATTAAGAGTTTTTTATTGAGAATATTTTAAATGTTTACATTTTTGTAACTTTTACAAATAACAGAAAATGCAAATTTTGTCATTTTAAAAAAAAAATCTTTTGGAATATTATTACTGGTAATTAATATTGTTAGGGTGCTGCATATCCTTAAGCCAGCCTTGATTATAGTTAACTAATAATATTTTCAGATACATTTTTAGATAATACTTATATGGAGCAACACATATAACAATAAAATAAGAAATAAATTACAGGTAATCCAACTTATGATAGTATAAGTTGAATTACCTATAATTTGGTTGGAAGTTGAAAATACCCAAAATTTATGGATATCTCACTATTACTGTTTACTAGAACACATTATCTCAATAAACATAAAAACCAAAAACCTACACACTATGCCGAAAATGATTCCTTCTAACACCTACACACTAATTTTTGTTAATTTGTTAGCTAATTTTATTAGACATTAGATTTACCAGTTGATTCACAATCTTTATCATCCAGTACAGGAACCAGTGTAATTGGTTGTCCCTGTTCAATAACTCATCCAAAGGAAATTTTGTTTTCTTCATCTCTATATATTCATCTTAATTCAAAAAGACATAAAAAAAAATTCCATATGGATCAGGGCTGTCCATCCTGTGTAATGAATGCGGCCCGACACAAGATTGTAAACTTCCTTAAAACATTGAAATTTTTATGTGCTTGTTTGTTTTTATTTTTTGAAATTCACTGTAAAAAAATATCCCACTAATAAAGAAAAATTTTATAATAATAAAGAAAATAATAAAGAATAAATAAATTATAAT